>VMDO01009722.1:0-75624 GCA_007922755.1 Pedetes capensis
GTGGGAACCCATGATAGATCACTCTAAAGCAAAATCATCTCACCATCAAGTTCTACCCATGCATTCAAAGCTCTAGTCTGTCCATATGAAGTCTCATTCTTCAGTAAAAATAAGCAACCATCACCACCATTAATGAACAAAGTCATTAATCTGATGAACTATAATGAGGTAATTAAATGAAAGAAAAGAACACTAAATGAAAATGATGATTCAAATAATAAAAGAGAAAATTTTAAAATTGGAAAGTAAAAACTCTAAAACAACAAATTCTAAATTATGTCCCCACAGTTTTTTTAAAGTATATTCATACATCTATACACACATAGGCACATATAGATATATTTCCACTTATTCAATGAATGAGTACTTAATGAACACTAGTGCCATTTTCACTATTAGGTATAACAGTAGAGTAGTCTACAAAGTTTTTGCTCTCCTGGTATATAAGACAATGTGATGTGCAAAAAAGAACAAATAGGATAAAAGAGAAGTCTCAAAAATTCAAAATATGATTGCTAACATTAAAATAAGTCAGTATAAGTTGAGGATTAAGAGCTGGGTGCTGTGGCATATGCCTAAATCCCAATGACTCAGGAGGCAGAGGCAGGAGGATTGCAAGTACAAGACTAGAGGAAGTTTGTATAATTTAGCAAGACTGTCTCTCAAAAAGTAAAAAAATGGGATGGTGGTACAGCTCAGTGGTACAGCACTTGCAAAGCATGCAAGTGCAAGGCCCTGGTTTCAACCCCCAGTACTGAAAAAAAAAATTGAGGATTAAAATTGCGAATTCTTTCAGAATATGATAAAAATTGAGATTGAAAGAAACAATTCATCCAGATGATCTAATATGCACACAATAAAATAATAAATATGTGAAAAAGAAAACAGTATACACACATGGAAGGAGCATATCTACATAATAACAAAGAGAAAACATTCTGAGTTGAAGGGAGTCATAATTCATAAAATTAAATGCTAAGAAGTGTTTAGAGAAGAAACTGAGAATTCAGTAGAATTGTAAAATTACAGAAAAAGATGACTAGAACTATATGACACTTGAAAAATCTTTGAGGAAAGAAGAATTCTGATTTTCTCAGAATATCTCAGGTGTATGTAAAAGATTCAACCTTCCATTTTAAATGTTTAAAGAGTGAGGTGACCCCAAAAGGCTGAAAAACTTGAGACATAATATTTCAAACTTAGTTTATAAATGAACAAACACATTAAATAATATAATCAATAAAAGTGATTTTTCTACTAAAAAATGTTGTCAACTACAACTTCATGACTATATAGGGAAAATAGGGGAATATAACCCAAATATGCATATGAGTTTTATTACATATTAGTCAAAAGTTTCCATAAACCTTATAAGTAGATAAAAGTATAACCAAAATTGATGTAATAGTTGCATAATGGAAAAGCCAGTGCTGTATATTACTCTGTACCCCACCATCATCTACCAATAAAGGGAGAAAAAAAAAATGTTGTCAACTATGTACCTTATCTTCATTCCAAAATTTCAAAATAAAGACAAAATTCCAATGATTTTGAAAGAAAAAAACTTAGACTAACCATTACTGTGTAAGAAGGGAACAATTATAAAAATGGAACATTCAACCCCATTTTCTAGAAGCAATAAAATTTTATACCAACTAAACTATTGGTTAAGGGCTGGGATTTAGCTCAGTTGGTAGAGCACTGCGCTGCAGTCTCTGAGGTCCTGAGTTCAATTCCCATCACCGCAAAAATGGAAGCAGGACCTGGCAATCCACTCCCAAGGCAATCCCGAAACAGTCAGCCATTGAAAACCCTATGAGGGTCGCTATGAGTCGGATACTGACTCGACGGCACCTAACAACAACAACAACAACAACAACAAAACTATTGATCAAATATGTGAGCATACTAAGAGAATTTTTAATAGCTCTGGTCACATGATTTCTAAATGTGTTAATGTATCTAGTTATATAGTAATAAAAGGGATTATAGCCCTAAAGAAAGGGATTCATAGATTGGCAAATAGAATCAAGAAGAACACTGAAAGGATCTCACATGGTAATGAGACTGGAAAGTAACCAGTCTAAATCGAAGTTAAGAGAATTGAAGGACTTCAGAAGAAGATATTCAGAGAAAAAAATCAGGGTATGGTAGACTAGAATATATAGAATGAGAACATGGAAGCATTTGATGACACAAAGTCCCCAAAAGCAAGAGAAAAGGACACTATGATGTATGTATGTTAGTGTATATGTGTGTATGTGAAGTCTGCACAAGGAAGTCATAATCAAAAAGTGAATCAAAATAAGAGGTAGCATGATTTTAAGTGACTACTGGAGCATACCTTTGGAAGAAAGAACATTGTTACTTGTGTGGCCATAAGTCATAACAGTGGACCTATGGATATATTAATTCAATCTGGAAAATTACTTGGCCAAAGATTCTGTAATATTACATGATTGAAACAAAGTTGATTTTTGTTTTTGTTCATATTTTGATCCAAAATATGAACAAGGTCAGATGCAGCCTGAGCAATTTAGTGAGACCATGTCTCAAAAAAAAAAAAAAAAAAAAAAAAAGTACACTCTTGCCTAGATTCAAAATATGGGAAAAAATCTTAGAGGTATATTGAAACATAATAAAATTCTTAATGTAACTTTGAAATGTAAAAGGAGGACCTTTTTCATTATGATTTGGAGCATTATCCTTTCAGAGTGATAGTGTTCTTCAACTGATAATACTTGAAGAACACAGAAAGTAGTTTAATACATGGCACTGCAGTAAAGAACTTTAGGTTTAGAATTAACCTATAAATGAGTCATAAGTATAGAAACAAATGAGACAATATAAATTTCACAATGTAGAACGACAATAGAAAAGACAGAGGAAATACAATGAGACCAGCTGCTTTCGACCAGGTACATTTGGGTAAGGTAGATGAGCTCGGGGTAGTTGTGTCAAATCCATGCCTACCGCAGCAGAAAATTAAGGTATTGTGTAAGATCGATAAATCAAGACATCACAAAATTGAAAATAAGAAAGATATTGACAGAAACAAACCAACCTGCAGCCTGAATAACAATAGTATAAATATGGAGCCAACCTCTAGAAGAACTATAACTAGAAACCATTCAAATTAGTGTCTGCTAGGGAGTAAAATTGGAGTGAAGCTGGAAAAAAATGTTTTTCATCATACATCTTTTAGGTATTTTATTGAATCTTTAAATAGGCCTGTTCATTTATATTATACTGATTAGGAAAAAGTATTATGGTATTAATTTCAGTTTCTGCTAATGCTATCCAGTTAGTTTCTGGCCATACCAAATGAATAAAACTGTTTTCTAAACATATAAGCCTATTATTTTTATACTGGAAAATACTAGTTGCTTCTAAAGAAAAAAACCTGTTATCTTTTCTAAAATCTGTATTTCCATGTATTTCCTATTCTTGGATGTCAATGCTGTTATTTGAAAGATTATGTAAGGTCATCTGGCTGAAACTAAAAAGTTACTACTTCAGTTCCAAAAGCAAGTAGAGACTATGTGCAAACACATCTCCCTAAAATATACCCTGTTGCCTATAATTTACATATTGAAGTGACACAGGTTTTGTGTTCAATGAGGTGCTTAACATAATGAACTCATGTATTTGAAATGGGCTCCTCACTGCCTTAGAAAATATGAATACAGTTGAGGATCTCCTCAGGGGCTACCGCTGGAATAGCGTAATGATTGCTACAATCGCCTGATTACTAAGGTTTCTTTGCATTGAGTAATCATTTAGAACTATCTAGTGAGTCCCCACATTTTTGGCAACACAATGTACCCTTCTTATTGGGCACAGTAAAGAAATTAGAAAATGAAGCCACATTAACCGATTACTTCCAGATCTATATTCTGGCGGATGAAATCACATTCAGCCAGGTCTCCATGACTCCCCTAAACAGGCTTTCAGGAAAGGGTTTGTGACTTAACTTAGAACTGTGTGATATCAGGCAATTCTCTTCACACATAACATGCTTTGTGCCCCTGACTCTGATGGGTGTTATGTAGTGTGTAAAGCACAGCCCTTCCTGCCTGTTCAGTGGTGCTCAGTGAAGGCTGGGTGTATTCTGTGCTTGGTCCTCTCAACCTCTGGTAATAGTACAGGAAAGAGTAAACACTTTGGAAAGTGTCTGTGGCCATGCAGAGGCTCCACACGGTCTCAGGAAGCACAATCTTGAGACACAAACTACGAGCCATATTCCCAGCCTCAGCAATGGAGATCTTTTGTCACAATCTGAAAGATCAGACAGTTTAAAGACTAGCATACAGATTCTCCTACCAAATATACTGCAGATCAATTTTTAAGACCATTATTCCTACTTCTAAATAATTCTTTCCATTGACAGAGTTAACTTTTTCTGCTTGGAAAAATTAACCACGAGTCATTAATGATACCTGGGCACTGTGGCACACACCTATAATCCCAGCAAATTGGGAGGTTGAGACAGCAGGATCGAGAGTTCAAGGTCAGATGTAACCTGTGCAATTCAGTGAGATCCTGTCTCAAAATAAAAAATTAGAAAGGGGCTGGAATTGTGACTCAGAGCGTAGAGCACTTACCTTGCATGGGCAGCCCCTGGGTTCAATCACCAGTATTGAAAAAATATCAACAAAGATCATTTATTTTATATGATTTACTGTATTTTCTCTAAATGTTTGCTTCAAATATAATAAACAATTGGACTGAAGTACCAAATTTGACTGGTCAAATACTTAAAAAAAATTAGTTTAATGTCTTTTACCCAGTTGAAAAAAGTCTCAGTAAAAGTCTTGAGAAGAGTTCATAGTTAAACTTGAAATAAGCCCAAGAAATGACTACATTTGCATAACTTGCTCTGTATTTGGAAAAAAAAAATTCACCGAAGACAACAACAGGAAGCTTATCAAATCAGAATTTCACATAATTTTCCATAGACCTACTAATGAATACTGACTCATTGGTCAGCTATGGTGAAAATTTAATGGAGCTCTGAGAGAGGAAATGCATGCATCAGGACATGTTTGGTTTGCTTGCATCAGTATGAAAACTGCATTAGATGAGTTGTGCTGCTACATTCTGAGATCATTCTAGGGCACTACTGAAGTTTATTCATTCTTCAGCATTTTGATTGGAGCCTGATCAAGCCATTAAATAAAAAATTCTTTCATTTTGCCACAGTCATGAAAAATTTAAACTTTATGTAAAGTTGGATTTGTTTGGGCTGCCAATCTTGTTTTATATGTCTTAAGATGGCAAATAACCTACAACTGAATCTTTCCTAAGAAAATGAAATCTGAATTTTAAGGTAGAATTGCAGGTAATAGTATATTATTCAATGAAATTAACTCTGTAGAGGGTCAAATGCCTTCTCAGTGATGTGTATAAATTCCATATCTCCAGTTAACAGATGGGAAAGTTGAAGCTCAGAGAGCTCATAACTTGTTCAATGTCAACAGAAGTGAATGGTAGAAGCAAGGTCTGAATTTTAATTAGCCTAATGCCAAGGACTATGCTTTTTCTATTTTGGTGGCTAGGGTACTGTAGGATAGTTTTTTTCTCTTCTTCTTCTTCTTTTTAGGTGCCATCGAGTCAGTGTTCAACTCATAGAGACTCTACATACAACAGGTGAAACACTACTGTCAGTGCTTCTCTACTATTCATAGGGTTTTCAATGGCAGATTGATTTTTGGGAGTGGGTCGCCGGGTCATTCTCCCAAGCCTACATTATCTGGTGTTCTCAGGCAGTCTCCCATCCAAGTACTAACCAGGCCAGACTCTGCTTAGCTTCCAAGATCTGAAGGGATCAGACGCCACAGCGCTACAGCTGCAGGCGTTTTTCTCTATATTAAATATATTTGCAAAAGTATCTTTTTATTTTACATTAATTTGAGCTTTCAGCTCTCTTGATGTCCATGTCCATACATTTTCATAACCTTGTTTGTCTAAGACTTTCTTTGGAGTACTATTTCTGACTATGACTTGGGTGATCAGATAACATGCAAATCTGGATACCTCTGAGAGTGGAAAGGTGCTACAGTTATGTATGCTGGGACAAGGGGTATAAGCTAGGAGTGTGTAGGCACATGAGGACATACATTCACTCTTACAGGTGACCCATACAAATACTTCTTCTTGGCATTAGTGCAGAGCTCAGATTCTCTGAGGCCCTAAACTAGGTATTTTTTCAATGATCCACTGAACCTACTTTTGTTTTCTCAAGCTCATACTCAAAAAACTGTATTTTCCTAAGTTAGAGAGCAGAAAATTTAGTAAGTAGCCTAAGAAGAATAAAATACTCTAATATTCCTTTAGAGCTGATAGGATATGGACAGGGAGGCACATTCAATTATCACAGTTACAGTCCAAGTATAAAATGGCCTGTACCTTTAATAAGTCCTTTCTCTTGCAGAGTTTTCAGGGAAGGTCTTCGGATAATAAACTTCTTTAATCTGCTTTTAACTCGGTTTTTGTCACTTGTATCAGAAGCACTATGATGCAGTCGGAACACTGGAAATTAAAAACAAAGTCAGAGACTTTCAGTAAATTTCTGTTTATGATTATTACTTTATGCAAATACGAATAGAAAACAGTAGTTATAGAACAACTACCTGAATTAATGGCTCAGGCCACTCTGCCTGGATAGGACATGCGAGTAAAATTTGTCCCTGTGACAGTATTAATCCTACTGCAACATCATGGCACAATAAGAATGAGGTTGGTTCAATCTACTCACAGTTCATTTTCATTTTCTTTTCTTTTATATTTAACAGAATATTCTTTATCTAATTCCACCTCTTTGTATCTGAACAAAATTATGATCAGAGCAGAGAAAAATTCCACCCAATTTGGGAGTAGGGAATGCTTTACCTTTGTTAATTCCAATTAATGCTGCTTATATTTCTAGGTAATACAGACTATTTTAAAAAGGTTCTGCTTGTCCAAATAATTTTGTCAGTTTTCTTTTTTAATGTTTGCTCAAAATGGATTCTCTTTGTGAAGTATGATACTCTGCTTATTGATGTATAGGGACCACATGTTCTGGGTGAAATTTGGAAATGTAAGTTTGCCTCAGACTTTTTGCGTGGCTTCATCACTTCGTCACCTCCCTTTTTTTGATTTCTTATTCTTAGCTTTATTTTCAAAGTCAAGTGTGTGTCAGGTTCATTCCTGGACTAAGACTTGCTGAATGCTTACTGATTACCAGGCTCCAGGCTAAAGGCTATGAGTTCAGTGATGAATATAACACATGAGGTCTGGCTTTTTATTAGGCATAGAATTTGGCCTTGTTCAAGATGCCTTATTATTAATTACTTATGAAAGCAGTAGATCCTAACTAGGACTCCATTCTTGACTCAATAGTTGATAAAATGTGAGGCTTTGGAACACTGTAAGTATTGTTTTTGTTTGTTTGTTTGTTTTTGATTTTGTTTTAATAGCTCTATTTTAAAAATCTGCTTGGTCCAGAATGTAAGAAGCCTTCTAAGTCAAGCAAAGGTATTTTTTCCACCCTCTTTCCTCTATCTGTCTTGGACCACAAAACAGGGGTGAACTTCTTTAGCAAGCTAGGGAGAGAAGATGAAATGTAAGGCTAGGAAGGGCAAAACATGGAACAGATCTGTGTACCCACTGGCTGGGAGAAGGGTGGTTTTATTTTTAATTAAGTTCAAAGTTTTAGTTAAAACATGAGACTAGGTGCTATATTGAATTGAGATAATGCTTACCACTTAAACGGACCATAAAACTTTATATTATTTTAAACTAGCATTTCTAAGCTATTAACATTTTAAGCAAGAGCAGGAGGCAGTGGCTCATGTGTGTAATCCCAGAGGCCCAGGAGGTGGAGGCAGGAGGATCGCAAGTTTGAGACCAGAGGCAGTCTGTGTAATTTAGCGAGACCCTGTCTCAAAAAGTATTAAAAAATGGGCAGGGAACTCAGTTCAGTCATCCAGCACTTGCAGAGCATGCAAGTGCGAGGCCCTGGGATCAACCCCAAGCACCACAAAAAAAAAAAAAAAAAAAAAAAAAAAAATTAAGCAAGACAATTTTTGTTGTTGTTGTTGCAGAGGGCTATCTTGGGCAGGTTGCATAGGATATTGAGCAGCATCCCTGGTCTCTATCCAACAATATGGCAGTAGCAACCCTTCCTCAGATGTAACAATCAAATATATCTCTAGACATTTCCAAAAGTATCCTGGGAGAATGCAAAGTTGTTCCTGTTGAGAATTGCTGTCTTAAACCACATGGAAAAGTTATAGGATCTGCTTAAATTTTCCTTTTTTGGTGGCAGAAGATCTATCAGCACTCTGAGAAAATATAAAGAAACTGTGCAAAGCAAAATAAAATCTATATCTGTATCTTTAAACATGTACGTATGTATAAATACAGATCTGATTTACCATCTATCATCAGCTATCTACTTATAAAATGAATTCCTAATAAAAGTACAACCACTATTATGTGGAGGGTGAAAGAGTCGACAGCTTGAAGAAGTTGAGATTCACTACTACAGACCAGAGCTTCCCAACTATCATGCCTGTTGCTGTTGTTGTTAGGTACCATCGAGTCGAGTGCAACTCATAGCAACCCTCATAGGGTTTTCAATGGCTGACTGTTTCAGGATTGCCTTGGGAGTGGGTTGCCACGTCCTTCGCCCATAACTATCATGCCTAGAATGGGTTAAATAGTGACTTACTTAGCAATTAGGGTAATTAAGCAGAACCAGCGCAACTTGAGCCCGTAGGGAAGTCATTTATACCTTGCATGTGAGCAATTTTATCCATTTCTTCCAATGAGTTATACAAATATTATCATTTTCTATTGAGACCTTAACTTACACAGCTTAAGAAGCACTGCATTAGATCTGTACTAGCCAACATGGCAGCCACTAGTGATTTGGGGCTATTGAGCACTTGGAATATACTTTGTGCCATATGTTGAAATGCTAATATTTTGGATATATTCAACTAAAAGAAATGTAGTATTAAATTAATATATTGTAGTAGGGCATAGTTGCACATACCTGTAATCCTAGCACTCACAGGGCTGAGGCAGGAGGTTTGATGAGTGTTCAAGGGGAGCCTATTCTACATAGTGAGTTCCAAGACAGCCTCAGCTACACAGCAATACTCTGTCATCCCCCCAAAAAATTAATATATTATTAAAATATATAACTCATGAAAAGAGAGGGGACTTATCCAAGAGGAGTAAAGAGACTAAAGAGAAGGGGGAGGATGCAACAAGAAAGGGTAATGAGAGAAAGGGACAGAAATATCACATATTTTGCCCTTAAGACACACACACACACACACACACACACACACACACACACACACACACACAAAGATTGGTAAGTAGAAGGAGGATGGTTGGTGGGGAGGAAGCTGGGGAACCACATAGTGATGTGGTAATGAGGAGGTGAACATGAGTAATATATAATGATATGCATGTATGAAAATGTCATAATGAAACCCATTATTTCGTATACTAACTAAAAATTACTAAAAATTGTGACATAAAATGTAGATACTAGAAGATTTCAAGTTATATATATGGCTCACATTGTATTTCTGGACAGTGCTGGCACATGATATAAAATAAATACAAATTGGCCACCTATTACATACATAGCTGGGCCTTGCTGTTGTGAATAGCATGCATAAGGCTTGTGTAATTATAATGCAGCACTATAAGGAATATAATCGAAGTACAATAGACTAAGCCATCCTTGAGGAAGGACTGACCTCAGGTCATTTTGGAGAAATAACAAGTTCCCTTAGAACCAAACATTGCTTTTACAAGACCATGAATATTTAGGCATTAACCATTTCAGAAGTGTATGGTTGGAAGTTATTCTGAGCATCTTAATATATTATGCCTACATGATATCCTATCAATGTTCATTCAAGGCCCAGCCATGCAATGATCACACGTGGCACATAATCAGCTTTAACTGATGCTGTAGATAAAGCCCCCAGTATGGGTTCTAGTATTAGAAGGCAAAGAAACACTTAACATCTTTATAAAAGCATGCCTCAGGGAAATTTGCATCTCAAGTCCATCCTTAGAATTGTATGAAATAATTGATCAAAGTTTTTGTAGGTTACCAATGGTAGGGTACCTATTTCTGGGTCTCACTTCAAAACCTTGCCATTTACCGTGACAGATTGCCAAGCAATGTAAGGAATTTTTCTCTGCCATTTTGGAACTAGTAAATATGGTGTGATTAGAGAGTACTTTGTAAATTAAAACACACTCACATATGTACACAGTATAAATGCTAGATTATGAAAATAATTATGTAGTGAGTTATATCTTTTTGGAACCCCCTAGGTATTCTGGTGATAGTATTCTTAATTAGAGAGATATATATGTATATTATATTGTTTTCAATACCACCATCTGGCTCCACATGTGAGAAATGTCTGTAAGGTGCATTGGCTTTTCAAAGGAAATGGAAATATGCTTTTAAAATGCTCTATCTTGTTCTTTCTCACATATCCAGAGAAATTAGCCGAGTCTTGGATATTACACAGTTTTCAACATAACCAAACTCTCCAAAGCTGCCTGTAATGATGACTTTCCTGGAGACGGACTACAGTGTTGACTTGCATTTCCTGATGCCATAAATAATTGACCTCAGATGACAAGTCAAATTACAAGGCCTTTGCCATCATTCATTCTGCTCATTTTATTCTAAGAAGAGTTATGCAGAAGTTAAAGTCAATAGATGACTATAATATATAGTATATTTTGATTAACCAAATAACTTGAAAGTGTTATAAATACAAAACAAAAACGTAAGAAACACATGGTTATAAAGCAAGGTCCACCACTGGTTCCCTGAAAACAGCAGTAAAAGTCTTCGAACATTGTGGTTTACAAATCTGATTTTAACAGCCAAAGTTATAAAACAGTTTACGCTTTTCTGTTGTCAAGGGAGAAAAACTTGCCAAATTGTTCGTTTTAAGTAAATACAACATATCCAATTAAGGAAAGTAAAATTTAAACACATGCCTATGATAATCAGGGCATAGTTTGCTTCTGATTTCACTACTGATTTTTACAGAACAGTGTTCCTTCCATTTTCCCACAGCACCCAAGTGACCCCACACATACTTTTAGAAACTTGTAATCACACAGTGCAAATAAAAGGACACTTTACTGGAAAATACACAGTGCGGTACAATAATCCATCACTTATGAAAAATAGAATACAGCCTTTTCTTTTTCCTCAGAGATTCAACTACTTTTTGAGGGTAAAACTTCCTGTAGTTTAAAGATTTATGTTAAACCAGTGAGCAGATTTTTTTTCCATTCCCATTTAAAGTTTTTATTTGAAAACAAAAAGAGCTGAAAAAGGTATGGATTTAAATTCTAAAGCATTTAATCTGATTTCCATAGGAGAAGAATCATTCTCAATTTGACATATTTTTACCCCTACTAACAGTTAACCTAATTTACTAGCTTTTGGGTTTTCTAGAATTTACTTACGTTTCCTTTATGTTTCCCTCTCTATTTTTCCACTGATGAATGATCTTTTCTTTCAAGGTCAAACAAATAGAATATTTTTCAGACTAAGAATCTCGAATAATAGTATGCAATTTAAGTCTCAACAAACATGGGCCAAAGACACACATTAAGTACCATTCTTAACCAGGTGAGAGATTCAGTTGATGCTAAAGCTGCTCTCTCAACAGATAGGAGTCAGAATCCTGGAAGTTCTAGGATGTTAGGATAGTGGGCTTCCTAAGATCTTCAGTTAATTGCATTACATAGGAGAATAAGCATCAGCCCAACACAAGTTCTATACCTGACACAGCCATTAGCATGTTAAACCCGCCTCTGGAGGTAGAAATGCTTATTCTTATGGGTGCCCCTTGTGTAATTATTTTCCCATGACAGCAATGGAGGGGGAAGCCACACAGTTTGGATGATGATCATCTACTATCATTCCATTAAATATATGGGAACCATGAAAGAAACCCCCAAATATTCCAGAATCTAACAGTTTGGATAATATGATCCAGGATTGTGCATCTGCCAGAAATTTCCTTGCTGGGGACCTTATTTTGAAATATCCCCTTTTCCTGCCAAACTGCTGTTCTTGTGGTATTCCCATGTTACAATTACATGTTGTTATTATTATTATTTTTTTTTTAATTTGGAAATTCTGGGAGAGCTAACATTTCAGAAACGTTGCTAAGGAGAGCAGAGTCATTACCCTTCAGCAATGCAGTTCCAGGTAGCTTTCTATGCTACTTATTTTCACCTTACTGGTGAAGTTTTACATTGGGGTCAATCTCAGGTGTGGATAGATCTGTTAGCAGCTAAGAACCCCCAGCCCTTTAATTCAGTTTCAGGAGGATGTCAGGGCAAAGCTGGCAGCAGTTGCTTAGAGGAATCATTTTACCACACTGTGGTGTTCAGAGCAGGAGATCCAGAAAGAAATAACAAAATAAGGTTATGTCAGACTTCATATCCCCAGAGATTCCAAAACACTTCTCAAACCATCACAAGGATTACATAACAAAGTATGGAGTTTTATCCACTCGTATTTTCCAATACAGATTTCATGTATTTGGAATTACCCTGTTTTACCACTTTCTAAATTATTTAAGTAAGAGCACCTTACCTAAAATTGACTGAGAAGAAAAGTAAAGTTTATTAAATTTCTTTTCAGCCTATTTCCTGAATCTTTGCAGAACATACATGCCTGAGCTAATTCACAGGGCTGTAATAAATACCATTTTGCCCTCTCCAGCATGCAATTTTAGAGCATACAGAAATTTGCTCATGATTCCCTATGTCAGAGCAGGCAAAGAGGATAGGTTTGGGCTTCATGCACTGTTGATCATTTAATATCTCTCTTTTTTTAGCATAGTCAATCTAAATAGAAGTCATAATTTCAACCCCCAACTTGTAGCCTGAGAAATTAAGTTATTGAAACTTAAAGTGACTTACTTGAGTCGAAACACAAATCATTATTAAATCTGGAAATAATTGAAAGAGCAAATGTGGGGTATTTTAACAGTACTTTATTTTAACCACTTAATTCCTGCTTAGACAGTGTAGAAATACAAAACAGATGATTCTATTCAAAACAGAAGGATACGCACACATTATCTACTCAATGATTCATATTTATGCTATCTACTCATCTATGGGGAAGTGAGAACTCGTATATTGAAAATGTTTACTTTTAGACTACATTATCTAGCTAAATAGTCAAATCTAACCACATTTTTACATTTTCTGTGTTAATAAAGAGCTGGCAAACTTCTATCATTCAGCCATATAGAAATTTCATGATTATTCTTCCTAGTAATATATGTATCCATATCTCCCACCTCTAATGCATTCATCTGTCTACAATGCAAATTCTTCACTGTCATTCCATGTATAGGCTTAATTTTTTTTATCATGCTGCGAACACATTTTAGGTGTGTCCATATTAATATTACATTTCTATAGTGTAAGAAAGATCATTGTGTTTAATCTTTCTTATGGCACCTAGTATAATTTTGAGTTGCATAATGAATACTTATAATAGTGATGATGATGACTTCAAATATATACCACAAATATTGAGCATATCATCACAATACATCATTTTCTTTCCATTTTAGATTTATCAGTTTTCTTTTTATGATCCAGAGCTTAAAATGACATTTTCATCATAGGTTAAATATATTCTGCATTTTCAAAAAGACAAAAACAAAAACAAATGAAAGAAGACAAAATACACCTACCTGCATAGCAAAAATCTATTGTGTGTAAAGAAACAAAATGACATTTTTTCCCCCTGACGCAGATCAGTTGCAGTATAAGATGTAAAGATTCAGATCATTAAGACATTTTTCTGTTGGTTAGATATTGTATCTTGGCTTCTTATGACTTGATATAGTGTCAGTTAAACTGTGTCACTGGAGAACCACTCAAAACTTTGATAAATTTGATAATAAAGTAAGTGGTTACTGAGCAAAGACAGTAGCTGATTTTGAAAATTAGATTAGTAAAAAAGAGAACAAAACCCAGGGCATCAATCCAGACAAAGGGCACTATGAAACAGAAATATGTTTTCCATGAGGAAAGATGATATATTAAATGCAGAAATGGGTACACTTACAGTGATAGGAAACAGATCACAGCCAAATCAAAGGAGAAGAATTTTACAGAGAATGTGAACATTAGTCCATAAGTAGAGAAAAGAACCCCAAATTATAGAGTTGTAGGCACTAGGTAATGACACTAGGTAATGTAGGTAATGACACTATAGAGATAACAGCATGGTAAGATACTAGGAAATTAACAACTGGATTTCTGTGACAAAGTAAGTAAGGTTGAAGAATGAAATAACATTCATGTTTAAAAGTAACACATATTTCAGTGTTGATGTACTGATTAAGACCCTAGACCATGGTTAGTGGTGTTTGAATTGGGTGGGATTAAAATCCTCTCTCTATGTATATGTTTATAGTGTATATATATTGTTGTAGAGCACTGCCTAGAGAGGCAGTTTGCCCCAGGGCCTACCTAGGCCCACTTGGAGGTCTGAGGCTTTGTTCCCCAGGCAGTCACTTTTGCTCTACATCCGGGAACTGGGGTCGTTCAGCTCCTAAAGATTGTGCTGGCATCGAATCCCTCTCCTCGGACCCCCTCAACACCAATTGGCTGTTTCCAAACCACCAAACGGCTCCTGATTGGACTGTTCAGGAACCATCCCTGATTGGCCACCTTTACAAAACCAAATTTGCATATCCCCCTGATTGGCTGAGGCCCATATGGTGTGACTACCTCTGATTGGTCCCTGGCTAGCCCCTGGAGAGTATAAAAGGGCAGTACACAGAGCAGTATGTGTCCATCCCATTGACCGGGACAGATGGAGCAATGAAGAGCTGTTGGAGCAGAGCACTTGTAGTTGGTGTCTTCATTGGGAAGAAAGAAGCAAGGAGCCACCATGGGCATAAGGCTCTGAGCCTGCCCTTCTCAAGGCTTCTCAGAGCAGCCTTGGGCATAGGCCTCCTTTCCAGGTGATGCAGCTCCTGGGTGCTTGGCTCCCCCTCACCAGGGGGTGGGTCCTCGGACGCTAGTTCCTACTCATGGCCTGAGTGAGTCCAGCAGCAGGGCGATGCCCCACACATTGTGTATATGCATTTGTTTGTACATATGTGAAAATGTGGGAGGATGCATTCTCAGCAGGTATAGAGCAGCGTTACATGTGGCAACTTTGAAGTTTTTCTTTAAATCTCTAAATTCCTGGCTCTATGAGTGTTATGACATGTCCTTAGAAGATAACATACAAAGTATCTATAAGTTTTCAAGTACAAAATTTGAGCCAGAACAGAAAAATATATGACAAGGTACAGACAATGTCTGAAAGCCAAATAATTAGTAGCTAAGAGGAAATGGTTAAAGTGTTTGCTTAGATTATAAGAAGAGTATGATATGTGTACATGAACACACACACACACACACACACACATACACACACACGCACACACACAAGCTCAGTTGGTAGAATGCTGCTCCATATTATCTGAGGACTTGAGTTCTATCCGCAACATCATCAAAATGAGAGGATGTGGCAATCCACTCCTAAAGCAATCCTGAAGCAATCATCCATTGAAAAGCCTATGAGGGTTGTTATGAGTTGCATTAGATTTGACAGCACTTAACAATAGCAACAACAACAAATACACACACACACACACACACACACACACACACACACACACACCTGAATTTTCTGACACAGCCTTAATTTTCACTTTGGGTAGTCAATCTGGTTATCCTAAAATATTAATAATGACTAATGTTTTTGGAGTGCTTGTATATGCCAAGGAATTTGTTAAGCAAGGAATATCTCATTTAATCCTCATGACCATTCAATATGGTAGGTTCTATGATTATTGCCCATTCCTCAAATTAGGAATCTGAGGTCCAGGGTAGTTAAGCCATATAGGAAGTAATAGAACAAGAACTTGGAGTTAATTCATGCCCCAATGCCTGCCGCTCCATTTGTATCACCATACTGTCAAGTGTCTGAGGACACAGAGAGATTGTAATACCCTCCTGACTTCTTCCAGTACTTCTAACCTCAGGTCATAGATAATCTGCTTTGCATACATTGCTTTCAGAAATTGCAGCTTGGTGATGTGCACCATTGTAGACCTGAAAGGAAAAGTAGACTGCCTTAGATGAGATGAGTGAATCACAGGACAACAATGGAGCTGAGGGCTGAATAATCTCTGGATAGCCACCCCAAACAGTTGAAGAAGGCATCTGGAAGTACAGACATCACTCCTGTGAACAGGCCTTGAGTTCTGCTGCAAGGCTGCATACTGGGCAGAGGGCAAACTGTTGGCTGTGCATAGCAAACAAGAACATATATAGAAGTAGAGATGTAGGTAGAGACTAGAGCTCTTTTGTAGACAAATAGGGCTAGTAACCTAGCCCAATTTCCCAATCCCACTCTAGCCATCACACAATGCTTTTCAGAGATAGACATACACTGAGCACCCATCAGTGTAAGGGAACACACTCACATCTACAAATCTCTTTACTCTTGCCTCACCCAAATGAGGAAATTTTATTCTTGTTTATGCTAAATCCCAGAGCTCAGTGGCTAACTTTATTCATGGCTGCTTCATAGGATCTGAGTGTAAGAATTCAGGATCAGTATTTAAAGGGAAAAATAGATAAGAACTGTTGATATGGTTTCCTTCCATTGCTAATGCCATATTCTCAAAGTGTGTTCCTTTCTCTCTTATCCATTCTTTCTCTCTTTTGAATACAATAGGCTTTGCATTTTGTATTTCAACTTGGGCCACTTAATGTGGCATTTTATTCAAGCTATGCAAGCTTTTTGTGCCTCTATATCTTCATCTATTAAATGGGGCTAATAATACCTACACCAAGGATTACTTTGTAAGCCAAATGCCTTGATAAAGGTAAAATAGCCAGAGCAATAACTAGTATACAATAATTATGCAATTAATGCTAACAATTATTATTAATCTTAAGGTTATGATTCATGACTTATATCTCCTATATCATTATCACTGGAGCAATAATCAGCAAGTAAATAGAACAGGTGTAATAAGAAGTATTTTTCCCGCTCACCATCTCAGTGCCTCTCACTTTTTCAACATTTACTGAGCATTTATTATGTATCTGATAATATTAGATTATACCCTTACATATTGCAGATACATATACATACATATATAGCTGTTGCTATATATTGGCTGTTCTTTGTCTCTCAATTAAAAAAAATTGTATAGAATCCCAAGAGTTACCTGTGATTAATTTCTGCCAGGTAGAGTGTATTTCAAGACTTTGAACATGTGTTAAAATCATTGGGTTTTGAAGAACTATCCATTAGAGACTTTCTGAACTGTGACAATGGATATTGACAGTGCTTGTCAGACTAAACCACTATTGATTGGCTCACATCATGTGTATAGCAAAACCAATTTCTTTCAAGTGCTTCTTCCTAACCGAAATACATTATTGCAGCCTTCCTCTCTGTTTATTGTAACACCCAAGCTCATCGTATGTAACACATCCAGCAAAAAGGTTTTACAATGAGCGCAGCAGCAAAGGCAACACAGAGAGAAGTGAAGGCACTTAGCAATCCAAATACTCTTGTACTGTAAGTTGATGTTCCTTTTGAAAATATTGATTCCTTGCAGAATCTTTGTTTTTATTTTACCATCCTCTTGAGTAGGGAAAGCTCATGGACAAAATTAATGACCCCATGGCTCTCATGGCTTCTCTTCCCAAGAGAAAATATTTTAAGGATTGTGTATACGTTCAAGTTGTGGGAAAGCAAGTGTTTATGTTTGGGGTCAGTGCTCTCTGGCCCATAAACATACACAACTCTAAACTGCCTCTCTCTCTCTCTCTCTCTCTCTCTCTCTCTCTTTCACTCTCTCTCTCTCTCTCACACACACACACACACACACACACACACACAGAGGGGAATGTATCTTTTCCCAAACCTTAGATATTTTCTCCTATGAGTAATGTGGGCCAACTTTGGGCATATGCTACACTTTGTACAGTTTTATTGAAAGTTTAAATTTGCATTGTGCCTTTCTTCCCAAGAGGCCACAATTTTTACTGAAACAATACTCTTACATAACCAAGAGCAGTTCTCACAATACCGGCCTAAGTGGGAAGAACTGCAGATTTTTTCCTTGAAAATATTATCATTAAACAAAATCCCAAAACGTCCCTCCCACAAGTACTGACTGATCATGCCACCTGCTTCCTGATGTGGTCTAAGAGTGTCCCAGAGCCCCCAAAACCTTTTGTTTTGTAAGAGTTCCACAGTTTACAGCATGCAAATGCCTGAGCAAAGCAGAGTATTTCTAAATTCTTAAAGTAATTCTCAGGGTATTCCTAAAATTGTTATCCCTCTAAAACATGATCGTTATAGCTCATGTGACTTACTCTGATGATGAAAATGGGGTAGACTTTTGACTAACTCCTCAAAGACTTTAATTAAATCTGGAATGGTGCTGCTAGCTTCTTCCCTAGTCTAAACATCCCTCAAAATTTAAAGAAAAAAATTGCTGAGAAGGCTGACAAATTCTAGTCGAGCAAACTGTATCATCCTGAAAAGCCCCTGTTTAGGCCACAGTCATCCAAGTTTACTTGAACATGCTAGATGAGGATTTCTCCTGCGATAAGGGTCCCTTTGAGTCTTGCCTGCTGCTCCCCTGTGCGGCACAAGGGAACAGCCGGCTCAGCACCCTGGGCCATGCCTTCCTGGAGCTTCGCCCCTTTGCGTGACCTTCTCACCCCCACATTCCCCAGCTCTGACACTGGCGTCTGGCCTTGGGCCCATGCTCCTGGCATTCGCTGCAGGGCTCTCTCTGTCCTGAGGAATGGCTGTTTGTCAGAGTGGTAGCCTCCCTTGCTTTTCTTTGGACTTCAGAGATCAGGAAATGTCAGGCCAGAGTCAGTTAATCTTTCAGAAAATAGTTTAGTTGGGACAGAACCCTCTATTCGAAACATCATTTTGACAAACGCGCTTCAAGCTATTTGCTCCAAAATGTGCGTGCGAAGCACTGATGCCGACCCCCACAGGAAGCGTATTGAAAATGCAAAGGGCGCGCTGAGCATATCTGAGGACGCAGTATGTAGTCTACGGCTAAGTGATCAGGGATACTGGGGTGGTTTGTCCTCACAAATGCTGACAGACAGCTGCAGTTTGCAGCTGGCAGGGAGCTTATGCTCGCTAAACAAAGATCTAGCTGGAGCCCGGTGAATACTTGGCTCCATTGCAATGATCATAATTCATAACATACATTTTTAAAGGAAGAGAAAAAACTAAGAAAAGACCCAGAAAGGCTCACATCATTTTGAAACTTGATGTGGCCTGGATATAGGCTGTTTTGTTTGTTGTCCATTTTGCAATCCCCCTGAGGTCCTGAAAGGAGATGGGGGTCGCCACGTCTGCGACAAGTGAGACCGCTTTCTGCTTTCTAGCCACCCTTTTAGATTAAATCTTATTTCCATTAAAAAATCGTGATGGGAGATTTACTTACTGCCAAAACCCAAGTGTTATCCCAAATATTCCATTTATTTTCCTAAATGAGTTAATTGTAATCAAATCGCCAAGCTTTTTTTCTGTTTCTGACCATCAGATAACCCCATTCTTGGGCACAGTTCATTTTGGAGCCTCAGAAACATGAAACATTAAATCTGGGAAGAATTTATGAGAACATGTGTAAATGCTCCTTGGTTTTGAGAGGAGGGAAAAGACACTCAGATTGTTCAAGTCATTTGCCCAAGGCCACATAATAAGAAACAAAGATTCAATCCAAATTTCATAGCCATCATTTTCTTTTTTGTTAGCACCTCCTTATGGCTGTCTAATCCAAAATTTACTTTATTACAAAAACGGTTCTTAAATCCAGAAGAATGTTCCAGAGAGCCACTTCTGTTTCTTGAAGCTCCCACTACTGGCTGAATTCTTCGAGCAATGGGGGATTTTGGATTTGAATCTAAATATAATAATTGTCGCCAACTAATAATGTTTTATTTTACGTACTTACAATTGGGGAGTTTCAAATACAATATAGAATGATATTTAAATGTATATGTATAATTATGCATAATAATACTAGAAGTACATACCCAAGGCAGAGAAATTACAGTAGCCTTCCTTGTGACATGCAGCAATGCTAAGTATCTTGCTATGATCTCTTTCTCTAGCTTTTGGTAACCTGAAATCTGTAATAGATTATTATTATTTGGGGTTTTCATCCTTCCCTCTCCCTAGGGAAAGAGAACTCTACTGCTGGATGCCAGCACACCCCTCCAGATGCAGATGTCACAGAGAAGAGCGTTCTGCTGCATATCCTTCCCATGTGTTTCTGCCTAAGCCGGGAGGGAATACACAGGACTGAGCTAGGGATGGGAAAACGCAATTCACCAAGTTTCAACCCCTCTGAAATTTGAACTTTTAGACTATCGAATGGGCGGTGATCTTGGTCTTCTGCAAGCTTGTTTACTCTTGACAAAATGGAACTTCTGGTCTTGGGGAAAAAAATGTCTTTGGATTTTAAAGGCCTCCACAAGCTTCTTGAGACATTAAGTGCCTCTTACAAAAAATAACACAGTGGTGATTTAAGACTGGAGGAATTGGAAATGCACAGATTAAATGACCTTTAAAATACACATAGGTTTAAAATTGAAAGAAAAATGCACTTAGTAAAAAAGCATTTGGGATTTATTTCTGAAATATGGTTGGAAACATTAAGCAAGCTCAAAATGAGGTGGTGTGCACATATCCTCATTGTGACTTAAAAATCTCCTTTAAATAACACAACAGATGTAGTCATCATCATTTATTCCAACAGGGACATTGGGAATGGTGAGAAAGACATGGTAAGACTTGGGTAATAATAAGAACTACTGTCATTGTTATCTCTTAATCCTTCAAACTGTCAAATCAGAACCAAGAGGACAAGAGAAAGAGTCTGGCAGGGTCTCACTCCTTCTGCATTTTTGTCAAGCAGTTCAGCTAGGAAATGTCCACGAGGAAATATTTCTTTAACTTAGTCACCAGAAAACAAGTTTAGCTGTTTGCACTCTGTGGCACACCAGAAAAAAATTAAAAAGCCACCTATGGACTTCAGTCTGAAAGACAGTCCTGACAACACAAATAGGTGCTGGCTTATGCGATGGCTAAGGAGAGCAGGAAGGGACAGAATTGTTCATCCTGTGAAAAGCGATTTCACTGCTAAGGAAATGGCCAACTGAGAATTGCTCAGGGTCCCGTGGCAATTTGGCAGAAACATCTCCACTGCCTGTTTTGTGGCAAGGTAAAACAGACTGACTGCTGCCAGAATCTGTACTGCAGTCGAGGCTGACAGTGGAATGAGGCAGGTCCTCATGTTGGGTTTAATGGTGCTCCCTGCACTCTCATGAAGCTTGGAACATAGTTGGGGGTTAGTAAAAAATGTTTAATAATTGAATAATGTTGAGTCATGTGTAGTGGGAAGCACACAGCCCTTTGTGTTGAGATTTGATTTGGAATTTCAGTTCTACCACTTAAACAGTGTGTGACTTAGTGTCTCTGAATCCCAATTTTTTTTATATGCATAACAGGGATAATAAGATCTGGGTATAATATCCCATAAGATGAAATACTATATTGTATAAAATTATAGTGCTTCATATGTACATAAGTAGATTACTGCCTTCATCTTCTTCCTTCTCTTCTTCCTCTAAAGCATCTTTTCCATCATTATAATTTACAGCTTGCTCTAGAGTCTAGATTTTATGACTTACATAGAAATGGTCTTTGGACTTTGGGAGCTAACAGTTAAAGTCCATGATCTCAGTGTATCTAAACAGAAAGATGATATGGATAATTTAAGAAACTTAGTATTTGAAATTAAACTAAGCTTGTATAGTGATAGCTGTCAGTAAAGAACTATGTCCATATTATGTAAGAAAAGCTATAGAAATTGTTCATTGAGACAGACTATATTCTCTCATGCTTTTAATATATTGCAGACCTAATTCTCTAACATCTTGAATGTGTATTAATTGCAGTTCTGATGACAATAAATGTACTGGCAGTGTAAATTCTCCCAGGTTAATGCATGGTATATGCATTACTACCACTTCAGCTAATAATAATAAATTAAAAATACAAAAATCTCTTATTCTATACCTTAATTTAAGACTTAAATCCTGTGTCTGTCCAAACAGAAATAGCAGGAGGTCTCCTGTGGTAGATATTGCTGCAATATTACCTTATATAATGATAATTTCTATCAGAATTATATCAGAAGTACATCCCATTCCGTGCAGCCTAAGATACCTAAATGTGTACTTTAATAATCATAGCTAAACATATTTTATATGTAAAATACTATAAAATGGTCCTTAACACTGGTTATAAGTGCATGACTGATTATAAGCACAAAAAGATGAGGAGGAACATAAATGAAATTATCTCTATTAGTTGGCAGGGTGAAGAGAGAGAGAGAGAGAGAGAGAGAGAGAGAGAGAGAGGGAGAGAGAGAGAGAGAGAAACTGATTTTTGGAGAGATTATCTCAGCTTGTGGTTGAGGTTTCAAATCCCCTAGATCAACACTGTCCAGTAGAAATATGATGCCAACCACACATGTACATTTAACCAGTTTTTCAGCTGATGCATTAAAAATAGCCAAACAGAAGGTATTAATTTTAACATTGTATTTTATTTAACTTGATCTATTCAAAGTATTATCATTTACCCATGTTGAAATTAATGAGATATTTTATATTCGTTTTTCTGCTATTAAGTCTCTGAAGTCTTCTATGTATGTCACAGCTAAAGCACATGGCAGTTCTCTGTAGCCACATTGCAAGTGTTCAGTGGTCCCACAAGGCTGGTGGTGCTCTTACTGGACAGTGCAGTCCAAAGCCAGCCTCAGGTATCACATCCGACTTTATGCACATGTCAGTATGAAGGCACAGGGCATTGCTGTAGGTGCACAGTGGCCTGACTCAGAAATGGACTCACTGTGGCAGTGGATCATCAGAAGAACAGTGTTTTCAGCTGAATTTGTACCTTGAGTTATAAGAGCAAGTCACACGAGTTACATTCCATTTTTTGTTATGTGCAACAATTAGGCTTCTGAGTTTTAGTATGTAAATTTCCAAGTACTGCTCTAATGTAGCATGCTATCTGTAAAAGTTCACACATCCTTCCATATCTGTGTTTATATCTGAAGTCCAAAATATACGAGAGGAGGGAATGGATTAACTTCAGGTCTCTAGAGGTTTTAGGTATTTGAAATGTATAATCTGAGCTCTCTATGCTCAGGACAGTTTTATGTTTCAGGGTGGTAGTGCTTATCCGACCCTCCTTGCTATTAAACAATATTCTTGAAAACTCACAGCAATGTAAAAAAACTAAGTTCTCTGAAGAGTCAGTTTCAGACTTTTTTGAATATAGGAAGGATTGGATAGGTGCTGTCTGGTTTTCAATGTTTTCCCCAAATCATGACTTTGCTCTGTGGAGAGAAATTGGAAAGACCCACACTCAGCTATAGTGAATACTTGGACTAAAGAATGAATTGGTTTTGTTAAATTTGAGGTTTGGTTTTGCTCTTCACTGGCATATATTTAGCTGACTTGACAACAGAATGATTTGGATAGACTACTGATTTTACGTGTGTGCCATTTCCCAGTATGAAATCAATTCACATAGTCTCAGCCAAATCTTACCCAGATTCAGAAGTATGTACATCACCCAATTCTTATAACACACACACACACACGCACACACACACACACACACACTCATACTCCCAGAGGAACCCATAATAGGTGGGCTATATCGTATGGTGATCCCCAGGATTTAGTTACGAACCAAACAATCCATTATGATACTGAATATAAGCAAGGCAGATTCTGAGAAAACCACTTGGTTAGTTGAATGATAATAATATCCATTTCTAAAAGGTTTATGAAAGCATGGAACCAGTTCTTAAAATCAAAGCCATATTCATGTTATGTTTGCAAATGATTTGCCGTAAAAGCTTTTAGTTCCAGCCTTATTTTTTTCCCTAAATGATTTATTTTTCTTATTGCAAATAATCATGAGAGATCATTTAAACAAATTCATGTTTAAGAGTCTCTAAAGGAAAAAGTTGAATAGAGTTCTACTATAAGTTTAATAATAAGAATATATCTTAAATAGGATGAGTAAGATGGACATATTGCTAGAAACAAACAAAAACCTTGTTCCCCTTTTCCTTGAAATTTTCAGTGTGTATACAAGTACTAAAAATATAAATTATAAAGTAATTGACACTATGAAGCAATACATAATCAGCCAAGACAACATGAGGCACATTACAAACTTCCCTTGATCATGTTTTCCAGCTTTAAAGAAGCAAAGGTCTAATAAATATGAACTTGAACCACACTGAAGACACTCAAATCATCCTTAAAAGATAGGTATTTACAACAACAAAGTAGTACTTTAATGGCAAAGATAGATGAACTAAGCTTAGATCTGTGCAATATAAAAAAGGAAACAATGATTATATAGTACAAATAATTTTGCTGTAATATGACAGCCTAATGACTTAAGTGCCCAATATCGTCATTATGTTTCTGAACTCCATGTGCATTAGCAATAAAGACTTAGTAAAACTACTGTGTAATTCATATTTTTGCATGAAAGTCTTTTCCTTCTCTTGAAATAGTTATATCTGTAAGATCTGTAAGCCTAGTAACCAGAAATATGTATTTTGTTATGTTTTGATCTAAAGGTTCTCAAGGAAGTTTCCAACCTAGGTTTATAACAGAAGGAGACAATAGTTTTGAGTACCTGGGTTTATTTTAGTGTGCTTTTTAATCTGGTGAGAAATATCCATTTTGATCTGGGTACTGTGGTGCATGCCTATAATCCCAGTAACTCAGGAGGCTGAGGCATAAGGATTATGAGTTTGAGGCAAGACCTTGTCTCAAAATAAAATGTAAGAAACAGACTGAGGTGCAGCTCAGTGGTAGAGCACTTGTCTAGCATGTGTGAGGTCCTGGGTTGAAAATGCTGGAACTGAAAAGGATAAAAAAGTATGTATTTTGTTATATTGATACACTAATTTGTTAAACATATACATCCTCTAGAGATTATAGAACATAAGGCAACTATGCTACTTTTGTGACCCAACACATTTCAATTTTCTGGGAAAGACCAAATAATTGAAAGTCTAATAAGTATTTAAAATGTTCACCATGCATAACGCTATGAGTTTAACATTTTCTTTCAAATAAGGTGAATGAATGGTATTATCACTTTGAGACAGTATAGAATAGTTATCAAACCAAGGAGTGCAGACAAAAATAAAGAAAGAAAGAAAGAAAGAACATGGAATAACAGAACAGTATGACTAGGCGTTATTTCAAGTTTTCAGATTCTCTTCTCAAGTCTGTGTATTTGTTAGAAATCTTCCCTGTCTCATGTTACAATATGAAGAAAAATAGTGCTTCTGACTGTAGCAAGAGTAGGCATTTTCAGGCCAATGAGCCATGTATCACTAAGCTATTTTTCTAAGAGATGTTGAGAAACACAAGAAATTAAAGATGTTATTATCTTTTATTTTTCCTTTTAATACTTGTAAGGGACCAGCTGTGCCCAATTCTTAGAGTAAAAGGAAAACCATACCAATTTTACTCATTTTTGTGTTTGGAATGCACATGTGATGAGGAGTACATTCTACCATTACTGAATCAGGACACGGGGCAATAATTATAATGGGTATTGTTTCATTTACCTTCTAAACTGGTCTCCCTTACCCCAAATATGCTTTTGTAGGGTGGCATCAACCATTTGGCTTAACAGAATGGGAGTTTTACAAAGAAACCTCTTCGATCTCTAAAAATAATATGAGGACAGACAATCCCCTCAAGGGTGTCTGTACAGATGAAAACCACTTTTGCAAATGTGTGCATAAGAAACGATGGCATTACCAAGAGAATAGCTTCCCTCAATTACCTGCCTTGTGCCTGAATATGCTTGATTTATGAGAATCGGAGGAGGAGTCAGGAACTTGAAGAATGAAACCCATCATGTAAAGAAGCCCATCATGTAAAATACTCTTCTCCACTAATACTCAAAACACATTGTACAAATGCTTGCATAAATATATATGCTAGATTTATACAACCAACTCTTTCTCCTCATAAGCAAAAATTGAAAAAAAATTCAATTCAAGCTGTCTTTTCCATGAGTCTTGGGAAATTGTACAGCTTTGAAAAAAATTGGCTTGATTTTCACAATTTTTAAAAATATGGATATGGAAAGAATAAGATTTTGCCCATAAAAGCCAATTGTTTCCAAACCGCATTGTATTGTTTGGCCAAATAATTTATCCTCCTATATGGAAGTAGGGAATCACAACAGACTGAAAATACAATCGCCAATCAAAATAAAAGTTCTCTTCTGGAATAATTTTACCTTCTGGGAATATTGCTGAGACCTGATGATACCCCCCTGCCAGTGTGACAAAGGCAAACTGCAGAAAAAACAACAAAACATTTTGGAATGGGAGAAATAAAGAAAAGAATCCAGTTTCCATATTAAAACAGCACTGTTCAAGGATCTAGTTTATTGACTCAGAAACTTTGCAGAATCTGTTAAATGGGTCCCTAAAGAGAGAAAGCCTGCAGCTATACCACCCTGGCATCTGAGCCCATCAGGCCTGGTTAGTCCTTGAATGGGAGATTGCTTGGGAACACAGGGTTCTGTAGACTTAGGAGAAGAACCTGGCAGCCCATTCCTGAAACAATCCGCTATTGAAAATCCCATGAATACCAGAAAAGCACTGACATAGAGCCAGGCATGCCACAATGTTGGGTAATGCTTTATCTGTTGCACGTAGGATACCGATGGGTCAGACCCTACTTGATGACACTAACAACAACAAAGAGAGAAAGGGAGTACCTAAGCCATGTAAGCGAATGTCTGTTCTTTGTGGCTGGGAACCAGGGAAATGATGGGAATTTGGGCTTGCAAAAATGGTCATAACTAAGTACAGGAGGAAATGAAATAAATTATGATGCAAATGAAGTAAACAATGATTTTTTATATCACTGTTGCTAATATGACAAAAGGTGCCCTTTAGTTCATTTTTATGAGTTGTCATGTCAAAAATAATAAAAAAAATTTTATAGTTTTGTGACTTGAATAGCATTTAAAAGATGATTATATTTTTAAATAGTTTATGCTTTTTAATATGTAATATATCAGCATTTGGACTTTTAAACTAGAAAAATATAAAGCATTGGCTTTTGGCTAAAATGGTGTAAACAAGCATTTAAAACTATTGTGTCAGTCATACCCTGAAAATGCAGATATGAACATAGTGAAGATATCCTGTGACTACATTTGCTATGCTTTTACTGGCCCATATCAATACCATTGAAAAGGAAAGATCACAAGAACACTCTGTGATTCTAGGACTAGAGAAGTCTTATTACCAACATCTTACTAGATCATACTGAATTTCATTCAGCCCTGGAAAATGAGAGTTTACACAGACAGCAGTACCCACTGTGTCCCTGTCCTTGTTGTCCACTCTCATGCTTCTTTTTTCCTTCCTTTTTTCATCTTGAACATTTTCATTAGCACTCATTAAAATGTATTTTAAAATGTTGTGGGAAACCAGGGAAAGCAAAACAGGAGGAGATTATGAAAGGGAAGATAAGATAGGGATAAAAGTAGCAATGTGTTAGCAGACAGGGATAGTAGAAATATCTTAAGGGAATTATGGGCACAAATGGTTTCAATCTCAATATTTTAATGGTACAATAATTTAAACTAAGAAGTGATTTTAAAAGAAAGTTTTTTTTAAAAGAAAGTTTAGAAAATAAAACCCATTAGAACAAATATTTGTAAAAATGGCACCATAGATGGAAAGGGTTTTCTTATAAAATCAAGCAAAAATTTCTAATAAAAAGGTTTTAAGTTGATATTGGAATCCAAAAAACAGTAGTAGGATTCTGGTATCATTGCTACTTATAGTGAAGGAAAAAACTTAAAATGAAGAAATATCACAAGGGTGCAGGCTATTATGGAAATTGTTGGAAATGCCACCATCCTCCAACATGAACTTTTAGCAATGTTTTGAGTATCAGCAAGTAAAGAGGTAAAACCAGGCTTGATGGCACCATATCCTCTGCAACAGAAGTTGTCTTCACTAGCTAGACATTGTCATAGAAATTTGTCACTTATATTTAGAAATATAAATAACTTGCCTGGCAACGCTAAGCATAGTCTTCCAAATTTACATGAATACACAGAGGGTTTGTTTATTATTTATTTATTTATATATTTATGCTTTTTAGGGCAATATTTGCCATATTAATAAAAATTCCTTTTCAGTTATACTGTTGTATATCTTCAATTATTAAAGCAATTTGTTTTGCTTACTCTAGTTTATTTTCTGCAAAATTATTATATTTCAGTCTATTCTTTATTTCTAACAAATTATGTCCCTCTAAGTCACTACTAAAATAAAAAAAATTAAACTAATTCTCGTTGATCTGGCCTCCCTAAACATCAACTTAATAAATTTTAAATAGATTAACATTTCTTGTAGGGAAATAGCCTATGTTTCCAACACTCTAGAAGTTCCAGCCAGGACGGCCTTGCCTGTCATCAGCCCCACCAAATCAAAGCTAAATGAGTGGTCTTGATTAAACTATAATTAAATTTATAGGCATTCCAACAATTATAGGTCACTTTATGATCTTGTTTTTGGAAAGAGGGTGAGACATGTGGTTGAACAAAAAGTTTCACTGCTGGAGATGTCTTAAAGAACAGGAGACTGAAGTGTGTGTGTGTCTGATAGGTTTGTCCATCACAGAATAAACTGGGGAGTAGCAAAGCCAGTCTCTGTTCCAGCCCAGGCACTTGACAGCTGTATGATGTTGGGAAAAAGACTGTGCCCATGATGGCTTTTTAATGTGTTAACCTAGGTAGGTGAAATTATAGACCCTAGTTATTCAATCACACACTAATCTAGGTGATGCTGTGAAGGGATTTTTAGAGGAAATTAAAGTCTCTAATCAGCTGGCTTTACATTAACCAGAAGGGATTAGATTATGATAGGCCAGATGAACTCTTTAAAGAGGGCGTAGACCTTCCCTAAGCTCAGAGGCTGGAAATAACTCCTGCCTGGAGATTCCAGGCTGCTCCTGTCTGACTGTAATATCTGTGGACAACTAGCTTCAGCCAGGGACTGTGAGGTTCTAGCCAGCCCATAGTCTTCCCGTTGTGACTGCCATGCTGAAGAAAATGGGCCACTGATAGTTAATTTTTGTCAGTTTAAGTTTTTCTGATGAATTTACTGCTTGTTTTATACTTATAGATAGATTCTATTATAATTTTCTTCCCAATAGCAGTGGGAATAAATACAATTTTCTAAAATAGTTGTTGTTAGGTGCCATTCAGTTGGTGTCTGACTCATACTGACCCTACGTATAACAGGGGGAACAATATTGTTTGTGCTTCTCTGCTATTCATAGGGTTTTCGATGGCTGATTGTTTTTTGGGAGTGGGTTGCCAGGTCCTCCTCCCAAGCCTACAGCACCTGGGGTTCCCAGGTGGTCTCCCATCCAAGTATTAATTAGGCCTGACTCTGCTTAGCTTCTGAAATCTGATGGGGTTGGATGCCACAGTGGTATGGCTACAGGCTCTTTAATAGTAGCAAAACTAAATTGTCTTGGCTTTATATTATTTTTATAATAGTTAGCCAAAATGAAGAAATAATTCAGATCTGTGCTCCCTTAGTTACTTCTAAGTTCAGGGAAATGAGGTCCCACATCACATCTTCTTTACCCTATGTTGTGCCAAAAATGAAAGAGCAGTCTTATAAGCCATATCTGAAGAAAATGTCTAGTGTCTCACTTTGAATAAAGTAAGAAGAGGGGAAGAAGTTCTGTCTCTGGAGCTGATATTAGCTGTGTTACCTATGTCTATGAGTCTATTCCATTCAGGCAGGGATGGCAAAAGTACCCACAGAAAGCTGCCAGCTCTTCTTTCCCAGTCAGTGTACATGGCTTTTTCTCTGAATCATAATAGAACACAGAATCAGTTGAGGATATCAGCAGTGTGCATTCTTTTTTTCTTATTTACAATTCAGTATTGAGTGATTGAAACCAGACCCTGGCACATGCAAGACAAGCACTTCACCACGGAGTTTCACCCCTGCCACTTCTTTGTTTTTACTTTTTTGGGACAGGGTCTCACTAGTTTGCATATGCTGCCTCTGGTTTCAGACTCACAATCCTCCTGCGTCTGCATCTTGAGTCGCTGGGATTACAGGTGTGCACCATGGCACTGGCTGTGTGTAGTTTTTGTTTTCTAAGTTTCCCCTTGAACAGTAATGTTACATCTCTCTCATCAATTTCCCCCTTATTCTTATCAAAGAGAGGTGGAGTCACATGGACAAATACAACATATAAGAAAGCTGAAAAGTATCAAAGTTTAGCAAAGATAGCAAATTATATCACTTCTTGGATAAAATCCAACTGAGAGAAAAAATGATATTAAAGAGAATGCTGACCTTAATGAAATTACCATATCAAGCAATAAAGTACAATCTGTGTGTCATATTTGAGGTCTGCTTAGTATAAAATAAAGATTCTAATTTAACATTATTCAGATACTTTTTAAATCTTTGCATTCCAATTCATGGATAAGAAATTATGTTTTCAATCTCTGAATACATGTTTTTGTAGACATCTGGCATTCATGCATTCAAAAATGTAGAGGATAAAATGAAATGAATAAAACTACTGATAAAAGTATATATTATAGTCATGTGTCACAGACTAGTGATGTTTGTGGAAGAAATTTGATGTGAGGTGGCCTGAGTTTTGAATTGGGAGCAGAAGAGGCAGGTACCCAAAAACACATCATGTTGTTTTTGTTATTGGGTGCCATATATCATAGCAGTACTTTATAAGACATATTTCTTGTAATAATGTTGGCTATCATTTGCAATAATTCTACATTTTTTATAATTTTTCTGATTTTGGAGACAAGTATACTTTTATGGAAAAATTACAAGATAGAAAAAAGGCCAATAAAAAAGAAACAGATGATAATTGTGTTACTTAGAATTGGTCTCTATTGATGTTGCTATTTTGGTATGATTTTCTTTTATATCATGTATTCACTACTTGCTTACAGCCCTACCACTCTGGTGTCTGGTACTGTCTGATCTCAGAAGCTATGTATCCTTGGGCCTGGTTAGTGCTTGGGTGGGAGACTGTGTGGGAATACCAGGTTCTGTAGGCTTGGAAGAAGGACCTGCAAGCTCACTCCTGAAATGATCAGCCATTGAAAACCCTATGAATAGCAGAGAAGCACTGCTATAGTGCTGCACATGGCACAGTGTCAGGGAGTGTTTCATTCTGTTGTATGTAGGGTGGCTGAGTTGGACCTGACTTGACGGCACCTAACAATAACAATAACAATTCATTACTTATTTGTTGTTGTTGTTGTTAAGTGCTGTCAAGTCGGTATCCGACTCATAGCGACCCTCTGTACAACAGGGGAAATACTATTGTCAGTGCTTCTCTGCTGTTCATAGGGTTTTCAATGGCAGATTGATTTTTGGGAGGGGGTTGCCAGGTTCTTCTCCCAGCCTACAGCTTCTGGTGTTCCCAGGCGGTCTCCCATCTAAGTACTAACCAGGCCTGACCCTGCTTAGCTTCCGAGATCTGATGGGATCGGATGCCACAGGGTTACAGCTGCAGGCTCATTACTTATTTAGTAGATATTTAATAAGTCATTGTTTTGTGTAGGAATACATTTCTAATGAAGCAGACCAGGTACTTCTTTTATAATTCATATGAAAATAGTTTTGTATACCATCCTCCCCTAAGTCATATTATGTCATGGACATTGATTTGTAACTTTTCTTTTTCATAGCGATATGATAGACCACCCAATGGATACACCATAATTTTTTCAAGCAAATGTCCACTGTTGACATTTAGCTTATTTCAAAATTTTCACTATGACCAAAATCACTTTAATCTCAGCTTCTGGTTTATTTTCACTTCTTTAAATGGATTTCTAGAATTGAAATAAAGTTTGAAGAGTACAAATATTTTTAATGTTCTTAGTGCACATTTCCAAATAGCTTCATAGGAAGACTATGTTTGCTGCAGAGATAAAATAATTAAATATAAACCTGCACTCATACACTTTTATATGTGCATGATTGTGATGCAATAAAGTATGGGACCATTTGATTTGTGAAAACAATATGTTAATCTTTTTAAATTTTATTTTTAAATGATAGATCTGAAATATTGTGACTTATTTCCTCTTCATGATTAAAGATATTGCTAGGAGAGATGGGGAAACAAAGCAAATAAAACATTCTTTTATTTAATCTATCATTGTGACATTTCACATGGCACATTTTTCTCTTTCCTGTACCCCACTGTGAGCTTTGAGGCAGTGCTCACTGTGACCTTCTAGATATTTTCCATTCTTAATCTAATGCCCTGTTTTAAGGCGGGAAATAGTCTTTGAAAGATTTTTCCCGCTGACACAGATTAGGAGGAATCTGAAAAACCATTATGTTGCAAACCAAAATGATGCATCCAAGTATTGAAACCATGGTTCTAGTACTAGCCAATTACTCTCATTAAAAAAAAAAAGAAGAATTAATAGGATTTCCTAATAGCTAAATTTAAGAGGTCAGGTGATCCTGACCATACTAACTAGTTTGCAATTATTTACATACATCATCTCAAGCTGATCACAGACTAAGTATTGCAAACATTATTATAAAAATTGTCCTATTTGGCCATATTTACTTGCTGTGAGATGCCAGAGGAACTGAGTCATGACTTCAAAGCAAAGAGTAATGGTTTGTCAACAAAGGAAAGGAAATCATTAAGAAAGGTTAAATTTCCTCCCTCCTAAACTATTCATGCAACTGATGACTATCTTGATGACTATAATCGACAAAATCTAGAATTCTTAACTCCCTGATGGGATAAATGTATTTTTTACTTTCAAGGGCATGAAGAACTTTGGGACTTTTCTTTCCATTGCCTTGAGATCACTACACTTCCAACAGGAATCTCCTCCCCACCTTTTTGCTTTCTAAAAACACAGCTGATAGTATTTGAGGAGTCAGTGCACTAGACTCCAGAGATGTCTTCCTTGAGGAGCTTCTTGAAAAACCAGGGGTAAAGCTCTGGTCATACTTGGGTTTCCTGACCACTCAGACCATATCATGTTGTTATGAAAACTAAAACTTCTTTAATTCCTTGATTGCTTGTGTGTTTGAAGATTTTTCTCATGGATTACTTCTGTACTTTGGAATGGTATGAAAATAATTGACATCATTCATTAGTAAATCTTCATGCCTGGGAACTTTCTGAGGCCAATTATGGAGTGCAAGTATTCAGATATTCTATTTTTCCTTGGTTATTTTGGTTAATTTTCCCATACAAACCTTTTTCATGGAGTTTCTAATCAATCTGAATATTTTACATAGTTGGGCTGAAATTTAAACTATTCTATACCTGGCTCACATTTTAAATTATATTTAATTGTGTTTTATGTTCTTTTAAGGTCGATTTTTCAGAGTTGTTATTTCATTTTTAAGAGGCTGCTTCTTTTCCAAGGAGCTATGTATTAGCTCAGTAATAGTTTTATTCTATTTGATTTTTTCTTAATTTTATCATTCTTAACTTCAGATTTCCCTAGTTCTACTTGGCTTTTAAAAATATTCCTTAAGTGCAGAATTATTTTACATTATATTTTATGCTAAAAATATTTAATGCTATGTATTTGCCTCTGAATATTTCTTTGGTTGCACAGTATTAAATTTGTATTTATTGGATTTCTCTTAAGAGAAAAGTAATTGATGGAAACATTATTTTAATGGTTAAGCTATTTGGAGCATTTTAGTTTCTTATTATTGATTTTAAGTTTTATTATATTTTATTCAGATCACATTCCTGTATACTTTTTGCACTTAGGAGTAAAAACTTCTGATTTTACTATAAGATTGATAATTCTTTATATTTTACCTTTTATTTAGTGACATTTAAAAATAATGTGAAGGAGCTAGTCATGGTGGTGTACTCCTGTAATCCCAGCAATTACTGAGGCAGGGGCAGGAGGATCTCAAGTTTGAGACCAGAGGCAGTTTGTGTAATTTAGCAAGACTCTGTCTTAAAAAGTTAAAAAAATGGACTGAGGGTGCAGCTCAGTGATACAGCACTTGCAAAGCTTGCAAGTGCAAGGTCCTGGGTTCAGCCCCCAGTACTGCAAATAATAATAATAATAATGTGAAGGGTCTGTATTTAGGGTACAAAGTTTAATGTATATTTATTATTTAATAATATAAAATGTGTGGAATACATTTTTAAAAATCCACTACAATCTTATGAATGTTAATCTAAATAAATTATATACTCTGATAAGAAATGTTTGTACATACACAGATTCCAAAACATGATCTGTCAAGTGGAAAAGTAAATTATTTGTGAACTTAAAGATGAGTTTTTAAAAACTAGAACAAGCAAATAGCAAACTTCCAAGCAAGTGCACAAAATAATCTCACTAATTTTAAAAATCAAATTACATTTTACGTTTTTGTCTTTACTTTTCAACTTGCCATCTGATAAATCAATAAATGCTAGAGATTATATTTTTATTATTATATACTTTTTTCTTAACCAACTTTTCTTGACATTTGTGTTTTTTCCATCGGCCAATATGGCTTTTAAAATTTATTTTTATGTACTATCTATTCATGTCTGCATTTATATCTATTTATAGGTGTCGTTATTTTCCAAAATGCATACATAAAAATCATTTAACAATATAATTATTTATATATAATAACAAATAAATCTTAAAGTCAAGAAAAATGAAAAGAACAAAATTGCATAAAGCCTTTAAAAAAGGTAGCATGTGTTCTGAGTTAACCACTTAATTTATAATCAAGCCTCCAAAAATTAAATGTATGAATTCCTTCTTCTGTAAATAAATATAATGTTCTTCTCAATATAAGGATGTTTTGAAGAAGACAAATGAGAAGTACATGCTATGTGCTTAAAAGTATTCATGGTAAAAAAAACTATTCATGGTGCATATGATGTTTATATTTTAATTAATATTGATATTAATATGCAAAGATTGATCAAAATTCCCCTGTAGGAAGAAAAATCTTTAACTTTATGGAAATTAATTTAGTCTTATCACTTTAGCTCCTTATTTTATATTGCTTCCAAATTTATTTAATTTTAATGTATAAGACAATAGAAAATACAAAATTATTTCATTTGTAATAATTCTAAACATTTTTCTGCAAGCTCCAATAAATTTGCCATTCTTTTGTGTATATTTTCCCCAATTTTTTTCTCAAATTCTGCCAGTTATATGGACTGCTAGACTTATTTGGTCTAATAGAACTCTCTAAATACTGATTGTCAAATTTAATGAGCACCTAGTGCATTCCAGGCACTACTCTAAGCATTTTCGGAGACTTAATAATTGAGTTCTCACTATAACTTTGTGAAGAAATGTTATCCAAGTGAAACAGATGGTACTGACAAGGCCAGATTGGCTCGAGCACTCACAGTCTTCTTAATGTACTGTAGCTGGATTGCCCAGTGAGTTGCCCTACTCTGAATGGAAACAATGCATAGCATTTGCTCCCTAATGGCTAGCCTCCAGTCATTATACACAGTTTCTACTACTGAAGAGTGACAGATCCTCATTCCTGGGGTTAGCTAGGAAACAATTCCAGCCACTAGAGTTGTGGGATAAAACAAAAAGACATTTGGGGTCCAGCTTACAGCATTCTGATTTATTAAATTCTTCCTTATAAGTTCTTGGTGGACCATGATCCATGGTGTGACTTAATGTCCCATAGATTAGAATTTGTCCCTAAGGTGAATGAAAATTTTCTTATAAAGTCCACGTGAGATATAAATATACATTTCATCAAAGTGCTTTTCAAAAAGCATGTTAACAAGTCAAATTTATGTTAATAAGCTCAAGTAGGTGTATCTTAAAAATAGTTCATGTATGACTTCACCTTTAAGAACAGAACATCAAGAATATCAGAGAATAGCTACTTGAGATTGCAACTAAAAAGCTATTTGATAATGCAGATTTGAGAATATTTGGAACCTCTTTAACTCCAGTTCTTGAAACTGTGGGTGCATAAAACTATTTCTGAACAAATGCCTGTGGTGTGAATGTGCACGCTGAGTTCTTGCTCCAACTCCTGTAGACATTTAGAGTTTGCATTATTGCTTAGTATCAAAATATGGATTCTAGCTTTTTAGACACTATTTTGTCCTCCCTTGTTGTTGTTAGGTGTCCTTGAGTCAGTTATCCGACTCATAAAGACCTTACATACAACAGAGGAAACACTATTGTCAGTGCTTCCCTGCTGTTCACAGGGATTTCAATGGCGGATTAATTTTTGGGAGTGGGTTGCCAGGTCTGTCTCCCAAGCCTACAGCACCTGGTATTCCCAGGCGGTCTCCCATCCAAGTACTAACTAGGCCAGACCCTGCTTAGCTTCCGAGATCTGACGGGTCAGATGCCACCCTTGTTGTTAGGTGCCGTCGAGTCGGTATCCGACTCATAGCGACCCTCATAGGGTTTTCAATGGTAGACTGTTTCGGGATTGCCTTGGGAGTGGATTACCAGGTCCTTCTCCCATTTTTGTGGTGCTGGGAATTGAACTCGGGACCTCAGAGACTGCAGTGCAGCACTCTACCAACTGAGCTAAATCCCAGCCCGCCCTTAGTCCTCCTTATTTTGTCCTATATTATGAGCACTTATTGTGGGCATATTATAGTAGAGAGGAGTATAAGTCACTCTGTATAGCTTGCTTCGCCTGCAGCTGTAGCCCTGTGGCATCCGATCCCCTCCCAAAAATCAATCTGCCATTGAAAACCCTATGAACAGCAGAGAAGCACTGACAATAGTGTTTCCCTTGTTGTACAGAGGGTTGCTATTAGTCGGATACCGACTCGACAGCACCTAACAACAACAAAAACAAACTTTGCCTGCAGCTATAGCCCTGTGGCACCCGATCCCGTCAGGTTGAGGAAGCTAAGCAGGGTCAGGCCTGGTTAGTACCTGGATGGGAGACCGCCTGGGAACACCAGAAGCTGTAGGCTGGGAGAAGGACCTGGCAACCCCTTCCCAAAAATCAATCTGCCATTGAAAACCGTATGAACAGCAGAGAAGCACTGACAATAAGCACTGACAATAGTGTTTCCCCTGTTGAACAGAGGGTCGCTATGAGTCAGATACCGACTCGACGGCACCTAACAACAACAACAACAACAACAGCTTGCTTCTTCATGGGCTTTCAGAGTTGACTGCTGACCTAGCTGATCAAGTGCAGGGCCTACCTCTTTATTATCAGTCCATCTAAATCTCTGCCTTTTCACCTGTGCAGTGTAAAAAGAGAGCTCAAGAGTGGATGAGACCTTCACTGGTAGGACTTTGAAACATGCAAGCAAACAAATGAAAATACAGTGATTGCTGTTTAGCCTGTTTTCCCAGCGGAATGAAGTACATTGCTGGTTGTTTCAAATATTAGATTCCGATTTATAGTCTTCCTAACATATTGAAAGCATAAAGGTGTATAAGTCCTTCTTGATTTTCAAAACAGTTCACCCAATAGTGAAAAACTGAATAGAAAAACAAAACAAAACAAAAATAATTCCAACTAATTCCTAACTTTCTTGACTATCCCTTAAAATACCAGTTATCTTCAGTATCTGAGCATGAGGATGAGGTATCAATTACTAGAAAATAAGAGTCTTCAGATCCTCTCAATACCAGTGATTACAAAGGAAGGGCTTCTGGCATATTCTTTCTACTTATCTTTGAAAAGATCAATTTGTCTCCTTTTGTTTGTTTATTCTTATCAGAATGCTGATAAATAGTTTCAGTTAAATCAGTTAAATTCCTACAATGTTCCTACAATGTCAGTGAACTTTGTAATATTTTTTTTTTTTGGTTAATTTTTTTTTTTTTTTTGCCATAGGAAGTGAACCCAGGGCCTCGCTCATACTTTGCAAGCACACTGCCACTGAGCTGCATCTCTAGCCCCTTTATTATATTTTATCTTGACACAGGATCTCTAAATTACACAGGCTGTCTCTGGCCTTGAACTTGTGAACTCCTGCCTCTGCCTCCAGAGTCACTGGGATTATAGGCATGCACGACGATGCCTGGTTTATAATTTACATTCTGTTGAGGAAGTTTAACCCTCTAACTATGATTTAGGCTATGTAATTATACCAGTGCCTTCAGCAGTACCACCCTAGCATCTGATCTGATCCTGTTTAATCTTTTTAAGCACAGTCAAGCCTGATTAGTACTTGGATGGGAAACCTCCTGGGAATACCAGGTGCATTGGCTTGGAAGAAGGACCCATCAGCCCACTCTTGAAACAATCAGCCATTGAACACCCTATGAATAGCAAAGAAGCACTAACAGTAGTGCCAGGCATGACACAGTGTCAGGTAGTGTTTCATCTGTTGGAAATAGTGTCATTATGAGTGGGACTTGACTGGACAGCACCCGACAACAGACAACAATTATACCAGTAGGCTGGATTTTCTGCTCTTTGCTGAAGCAAGGCATATGAGTGAGGTATGTATTTTATCATATTTGACATGAAGAATTTGTCTCTAGAAACAGAGAAATTGACCCTTATCTTCACCAACTCTTTTTTGATTAGGTTAATTTGTTTTTTCTCAGGAGGCTAATATGATATATTCATGTTATATATTATGCTAATTGCAAATCAAATTTTTGTAGATAGGAAATGAATGAGGGCAGACATGTAACTCAGTTCAGGAAGTTTATAGCCTGTATAAGGCAATTTACAAACTGTTTCCCTCCCAAAAGTCCAAAGACATTTTTTGAAAACACGTTAATTGCTAGAGATTTCAATCATTTATCTTTAAGGGAATCTTTTCTTAACCAAATTAGGGGTACTTTTCAAAATTTGAATGCTATGATTAACATTTATTGTGTCACACACTGCTATAAACGTCACATTACTTAACACAATTTGTGCCTCCAAACAACGAGGTAGGTACTACTATTATTGACATTTTTCATATTATAAAACAGAAGGTCAGTGAGATTAAATGACTGGCTCAGAGTCTGAGAGGTAGTAAGTTGAGGGAAGCATCAGCCTCACTCCAAAAGGCAGGAGTCCCATAGAGCAATGCCTGTGGACCCACTTTGTGAAGTTTTACTGATTAGTTTCAGATTCAAACTTGGCCTCTTCTAAGCTGTATGACTTTGGGCATATTAACTAATCTTCCAGTGTCTAATAGGTAAAGGGGTGATGATAATAAGACCACTCTGTCTCATACATGGGGGGGTGCTAATAATAAGCCCACTCTGTCTCATAGGATTATTGACAGGATTAAATTAATGAACACATTAAAGGGCTAAGAACAATGTCTCCAGTCTAGTAAGCATTTCACAACATTAGTTATTTCTGTACTAAGCTTCTGTGATCTAGTGGACAGGACAGCTTTGTTCTTATGTTACTGGTCATAAATGGCAATGGGCTCTGAGTGAAAAATCAAATGATTCCAATCATGACACATATTCATATAATGAGAAAGCTTATGCTTATTCCAAATTCTCCTGCATTGTCCCAACATTTTCTGGTAACAATCACTAGTTATTTATTAAGATAAATTATAGGGAGAAATATAAAAGGTTAGACATGCACAGAATCTTTATGAGAGGTCTTACCACAATCACTTTTTGGCTTCTGTTCCTCTCTGATATAATCATCCCGCTCATTTAAATTGCTGGGGTCTTGAGAATAAAAATCCAAAGGGGCCACAGTTTGGGACTCTTCCTACAGGGTGCACATCAGCACACAGATTGTTGCACATGCATCTTTTACATACTTACCCTTAAACTGTTTATCTGGCCCATCGACAGGCAGCTGGTGGAACAAATAGGAAATCCTGGGAAGCACATTCATTTTTAAAGTGTTAATGCGTCCAATCCAAGAGACAGTAATGTGCTTCCATCCGTTAAGATCCCCTTTAATGTTTTGGATTGGAGTGCCATAATTTAAATGAAATGCATTATCCAACCTGGAAGGTATTCCACATCCTAAATATTTAATTGATTTCTCCATCAGGAGAAGATGAGCCTATACGATAGGCAGATCCTATCTATATCTAAGTGTCCAATTGATAGTGTCTCTAATTTAGGGTAATTTAGGAGTTTACAACTTATCAAATGGCTATTTCTTCCACGTTTCTCCAAAAGTACCAAGAGGATTGTGTCTGGATTAATTGCAAACAGCAGACAATCCTCTGTGTATAATGAAAACTCAGAGTCAGCATCATCAGCCATGCACCTATAATTTGAGATCTCATCTGAATATTTTTCACCAGGGGCTTCAAATCCAATGTAAATTGAAATGGCAAAGGAAGAAAGTTGTAATTGTTGTATCTCCCTATTTAAAAAGTTTAACAAGTCAAGTTTGTTCCTGCTGATTTTTACTTAGTTGGGACTTAGCTAACTGAGTGAGGAAGATAAAAAGCTACTTGCAGATTTTCCTAATGGTGCAAAGTTTGGCACCCTGAGGCCTCTGGAAATGTCTATTACTACACTTGTAAAGAAGAGAAGTGGAACAAGACTGTGGGTGGCTGGATCCATATGAATGATTTATTACTCCTCCATCTACTTAGTCATTGCTGGATAAGCACTTAAGTGCCAAAGGTTTATGGTCATTTTCAGTTTAAGAAAAGAACAGGACACACATCTTAACATTTGGAGAGACATATGAGCTGGAGAAATTAGTTTTGTTTTTCTGAGTTTGCTAGAAAGTATCAAATTTGGATACATAAATGTAAAAGTACCATTAAACTTTACCTAAATATGTCTACTTCTGATTTTGTGAGGTCCTCCCAATTCCACTTCTTTGTACGAAACAAAAAGGATGCTCTACTGCTGAACTTTACTTTTGGATTTGAAGTTTGATAATAAGTTTTAAAAAATGAGTGGAATACCAGGTACATAGTTGTCAATGTTAAAGTTGCCTTTTCCGTGACAGTTTTTCTCTGTCTTCTTGAAGAGTTACTTTGTAGATAGCTTAATTTTTGTTCAAATACAAATTAGAATCAATTTTCTGGGGAGAAATAATCAGTATAGTCCCTGTTCTCCACAACAAAGAAATTACATTTGTAGACATATTCTGGAAATTTAAATCCCTCAATACTCTTCTGAGCAAGTCCAAGGAGATTTGAGGACTGACATTTTGTACTTTGCTATTCCCAAGGGGCATATGTATGATCATCTTTACTGAGGTTTGTTCCCGTCCCTGCTGAATTAATATGCATTTTAGTTAACTAATCTTGAAACAACAAGAATAAAGTTTATCCAGGTCTTTTATACCTCAGAGAACAAAACAAATACTACAAATCTTTTGAGAGAAAGGATATACAAAAGGGCTTGAGGTGAATATTTCAAAGCAAATACTCTTTAAATGATGTGCAAATTATTTCAGCTCTTGAGCATGAATTATGAAAGGGATTAGCCCACTGAAATAAGAACCAAGTTTAAACTGTTAGGTTTCAAAGTCAAAGATGAGAAGTGGCTACAAGAAAAGGAAGGAGAAACGCAACAATTAATTTAGAGGAGTGATTTGTTTTAGTTTTTCCCTTTAACTGACTCACCTTAAGTGGTCTCAAATTGCTGCTCCTAATTGCAATTAAAAATACTGCATTTCTGCTCTAATTTTCTGGAAAGTTAAGAGTGTAGTAATTAAGAAATTACACTGGAATTTATATTTCAGCAATAAACTCTCTACTCATATAAAAACATAATTATAAAACTGTGCTAAACTATTAAAACTATTAAAGCTAGAAAGAATAACTTCTAAGAATTTTGAGTCAGAGAACATGTTTTCAATTCACAAGTCACATCTATAACAACACCACATAATACATCCAAATATTTCAATAAATTCTTCAAGTAATAGTAAGAAGCTTCTTGTAAGAGTTACAAAAATGATTTCTTATATGTAATTGTAAGGATTATTAAGGGAGCTCACTTCTTATGATTCCAGAATGACCCACCCGTCTGGAAGGTAAAGGAAATTTTAGTGATCCCATGCACACGTGATTAATATCTAATGCTTCTTGACTAAAATTCTGGATTTTGTTCAATAAAAATGAATTAAGCAAAAATTCCTTGGGTTGTCAGCCAAACCTTTCTGTGGAAATCAGTTTTGCCCAACTTAAAAATAAGGCATGGAATCACATAACAAACCCAGATATTGACTAGGAAAAAAAATTATTCTTGTATAAGTTGTCCAGAAGTAATAAAGCTATATAAGTGAAGTGAATCCAGGAACCACTCAAATTTTAAGGAAGCTCTACCTAACATAGCCTGCAGCCGTAGCCCTGTGGCATCTGATCCTGTCAGATCTCAGAAGCTAAGCAGGGTCGGGCCTGGTTAGTACTTGGATGAGAGATCGCTTGGGAACACCAGGTGCTTAGGCTTGGGAGACGGACCTGGCAACCCACTCTCAAAAATCAGTCTGCCATGGAAAACCCTATGAACAGCAGGGAAGCACTGACAATAGTGTTTCGCCTGTTGTATGTAGAGTCACTAAGAGTCGGATACCGACTAGATGGCACCTAACAACAACAACTACCTAACATATTTTTAAAAGAATAGATATTTAGGGACAAATTTACAAAGACTTTCATAATTCTTACTGAGAAAAGGATTATCATTTACCAGTTTCCCTTTCCATTTTCCAGATTTAAGTCCCCTCCACCTCCCCCAAAACCACACATACACAAAACAAGGTGAATCTTGCCGGGCATGGTGGCGCATGCCAGTAATCCCAGCGGCTTGGGAGGCGGAGGGAGTAGGATCGCAAGTTTGAGACCAGAGGCGGTCTTCATAACTTAGTGAGACCCTGTCTCAAAAAAAGTAAAAAAAAAAAAAAAAAAAAAAAAAAAAAAAAAAAAAAGGGGCTGGTGGTGCAGCTCAGTAGTCCAGGACTCGCAGAGCATGCAAGTGCAAGGCCCTGGGTTCAACCCCCAGTATCCCACCCCCAAAAAACACACACAAACAAACAAACAAAAAAAAAACAAACAAAAAAAACAACAAAGTGAATCTGAGAAAGTGATGCTTTGTTTCAGAAATAGTCATTTCATTATTTATTAGTTCTTCCCAGTGAATGAAATCTCATACTGCAAGGAGTTAGTCAGACGTTATTTTAAATTTACCCTCTATTTCTTTTGAGAATTCAATTATGAGCCTACTTTTGTTTTCTTTATAATTTCTTAAAACAATTTGACTGAAGTACAGCCTGGAGGGCCTTGATTATTTTGGCAGACACCACAGATAAGCTAACTCTACAAGTAAAACAGCTAAGCCATGGCTCAGCCAGAATTAGGACATCCAACCTGAAAGGCTGATGAGAAATGAATTCCTGTACTCAAGGGCAACATAAAAATAACATCATTTAAGCAATCAAGTACTATTCTTGCCTCTGGAGAAATAACAAAAGCAGACAAACAAACAAATAAAAAAAAAGGCTACATGTGAGGTAACATATTCCCACAGAAAGATCACATGGAAGATGAAAAGTAAACAAAATTTCAGGTGGACTTTGCACATGGGTATATACAGGATATTAGTGGATTATTCTTAGGGAATTGCTTGTAGTTTTGGTTTCTTGTCTGTTTGTTTTGGTGAGTGTAGTTTATTCTTAGAATCATTTTTGAAATGCCCAGTTCAGAGTTCATAGTTGGTTGTGGTACAGGCAAATTTGACATGGGAAGTATGTTTTGATACTGTATCAATTCATCTGCAATCATGAGTTGGAAGAGATTGATGAGATTAAATATTCCATCTAAAATTGCATTGTTATGTAATGGCCATGATAACCATAAGTAGGGTAATATTGTACAAAGACAGACTAGAAAGCTCTTCTACACAAATAGGTCTTGTCAAAGAACCCAAAAGTCACTCTCTGGCTCTGACATTTAGAAAACCTGTTTAGAGAAATTATTTTTTGTGATATGGCAATGTGTTTCCCAAATTTTAATCACTCATTAAAATGCAGATTCGGTTCAGTTGATTTGGTGTAGGGCTTGAGAGTCAAAAATTTTCTAACAAGCTCTCAGGGGATATGGTTGTTGCTGGTCCATGGAACACACTTTGAATAGCAAGAATCTAGCAAGCTTCTGAAAAAAAGATATCAGATGCTGATATCTCTGTGGAACTTCTTGGCATTCTGATATGGCTTTTTCTAAACCACAAAAGCAATGAATATTTGGGAACTGCCAAGAGTCCTTCCAATACATGTGAAGAAAATCTACCAATCCTCAGAAATCTCTGTAGTCTCTTCTTCTCCCATTTCTACTGCCTAGGCTGGGCCTGCAGCATATGGTACTTGATTACTGTAGTGTTTTCTGAATTTATTTCCTTATATTTGATCTTTCATTCTTTTATACAACTGTCTTTTTGCCATTCTCCACATTTCTCCCAAATAGTTACTCTAAAAATCAGATCTGTTAATGTCTCCTGCCTACATAATCATTCTTCGCTAGGCTCCCACTTCTTGTAGTACAAAGGCCAAAATTCTTAGCATTACATGCAAGACACTTTGTTAATGGGTTCACTGTTCCTTTCCAACCTGACTTCTAGTTGTTGTACCAACAGTTTTAAACACCATAGGTTCATCAATCTATTGCTGTTCTACAAACACTTCATGTTCCATGGCTCTTTGTTTTCTGTCCTAGAGTGTGTTCATTTTTTCTCTGCCATCTTTTCTTCTACATTTGAAAAACTCCCCAAATTCCACAGCACCATTAAATTCTAATAACTTTATATTCTTCTTCATTGGCTGCCTTCTCTTCCCTGAGATTCTTCCCTCAACCCCTATGTTTCTGTCCAAGGATCATATATTCCATATTTAGGCAAATATGTAAACTGAACTCAAACCTTTGTCTCAGGGACTGCTTCTTGAGGAATCCAAACTAAATCACCGATCAAGTGATCAATTCCGTACAATTCAGCCTTTTCCTTTATTCCTCATGTATAAAATTCATAATGATTCTTCAGCATTTTTGTCTCATTCACTCAATCATTTGTCTGCTCACTCACTCAGACATTCAACACAGAATACCACTGTGTTTCAGACTCTGTTCTAGGTAATAAATGTGGGAAAGTGTCATCTTCAGAAGGTCATAGTTTATACTCTCCAGGCACTTATAATCTAATGGACCAGAGTAATCCTGGTTTAAACAAAGGATTGAAGCCTTGGTTAGCTAGGATTACCTCTCCCAGATATTACTGTCCCTTTGATAGAGTAAACATGGTGGGTGTCCAAGAATGCTTGCCAGCTTGTCAATGGAATGTCCTTTGGCGAGATAAGACTTCTGGCATCTTTCAGCTTGCTCCTTATAAATGGCTTTATATCCATATGCTTGATATTTTTACTTTGGTCAGTAAAACCCATCTCTTTATCACCAGATGCTTTAGGATGTTGACTTGATTCTAACTTATCACATTGTTTCTGGTGGGAAACAATTGAGGGGAGAATGGACACACAACTCTTCCTTTTATAAATACAAAACATTAAAATTCAGCAGAATCTTTCCTTGTTTTTGAGTGAAATTACCTAAAAAAAAAACCTCAGTCAAAATTCTACTATTGTATTCTTTTACTATTTTATACAGAAAAGGAAAAGGCAAGTGACACTTGGCGAAGTTTAATCTCTAGAGATTGCCATAGTATCAAGCTTACACCCAGAAATGACATTATTTCCTATGACACTTAGAATCCCTTAAGAAAATGAAAAATAAAATCATATGTGATGTCCCAAGTCAACTGAATAATGAAAATATTTAAAAATCAAGACTTGGGAAATTGTGCGTTTGTTTATTCTGCATTTATTCTGTAGTAAAAGTCTCTATTCTTTCTATATTTCTAAAGACAGAAACTGAGGGATTTATAGTACACAATAAAAAGTCAGGATTATTTGACTCATAGCTCACTTATGGAAATCATTATGTCCAATATTTATACCACAATATATAATCTACAGAGTTTTGGGAGATATTTTAAGTCTAGCATATTGATATATTTTTAGATCATATGTATATTTATATTTTTTATTTTATAGTTATATCAAAAGTACCCATTATTTTTTCTGGAAACTCAGTTTCAGAAACTTAAGAAACTTGTCTAAATCATGTAGCTGTATATCCTTGGGATAAGAATTCTACTCACATTTTCTGACTCTTTTACCCAAATTTCTTCTATAATCTCATATGCCTTTGAAAAGGATGCTGAGGGCCAACATCTGTATAACTTTTAGGTTAAGTTGGATTTTTTAAAATTGACTGTAGAGGCAATTATTAGAAGAGTCTTTCAAAAATTATCAAAACTATTATTCTTTTTTGTATATTAGAAAGCTTCTTTTATTGCTGCCTATAGAACCTTGAAAATTCTAAGTCTTGGCAAATAAAAGGAACTCAAGAATGAGTAGGACCCATAATAATTCTTTAAAATAAAACAGGGTGTTAGAATAGATGATTGAAATACTAGGAGGTGTAGCCTGAGCTTTGACTTAATGGATGTTAGTTTAGTAAAGAGAAAACTTTGACTTAAAGGTGAAAATCGGCATATAGTGGTGTGTATCAGGGATTATAAACACTATTTCCCTGGAACATAAATTGTGGGTCACAGACTTGAGGTAAAAATGTAGTAATTTTATTTGACTTATTCAAAAGCAAAAAGAGGGGGAAGAGAAGGAGGAATAGTTCTAAATAGTTGACCTCAGATTTGGATTTTGGAGGATACCATATCTGATAGTAAAATCTCAGTTCCGTATTTTCTATTTGGTCATCACATCTCCTATTTTACCTGTATTTTTTAAACAAATTAATTTTGTATAGAAATAGGGTATGCCTACTTACATTAGGGAATTTAGATGGCAAATATTTGCCTTTAGGTAATATTTAAGCAATCAAAAAAGATGAATTGGCAGACTGATTTATTTTTCGCAAGTCATCCATGAGCCATTTCTTGACAGAGGCTAAGAGTCTTAATGTTATAGATCACACTTTATTGAATTTTGATGGAAACATATGGTATTTTCATACTTTGGGTGAAAGCAACACCTGACTTTACTGAAAAGGATGTGGGGTATACTATGACTAATAAGAAACAAACTTATTTTTCAAGAAAATATCAAAGGTCCATACATTTAAAATTACTTGTTTTCCTAAGCATACCTTTGAAACTATTTGGGATATCCTAATAAAAACATTTAAAAGCAAATTATTTTCTTTTAGGATTTTGAGAAAAACATATCGTAAATTTCTCTATTCCAGAAACAAAAAAGATTGGACCAAATAAGTCTTACGTATAGAGAATGGTAATCATTTGTATTGAAAACAATGTTTTTCTCAACTCAGGGTTCATCATAAGAAAGGCTCAAATGTCACATTTAACAGAGGTACTTTATACCTATATGAAAACAATGAATGAATATTATATGCCTAAAGTTATAAAGAATGCTAATATACGTCTTCTCTAAAGTCATAGAATAAACAGGATGAAATGTTCAGAGGACATCAAAGAGCATTTTTCTTTTGTTTACTATCACAGTAGTGTATTAATGCTAAGGAATTATTGCTGGGGATTTAGAGCAAAGGCCCTTCTGGATTTGGCCTATTATTGAAAGAAAGATGCCACTTGACCTAATGAAATCAGAAATTGATTAAATGCAGTTCATCTAAAGGGAAATATGGTCATAGTGTTACTGCAGGGTCAGGAGGAAGATGGGGTGATCTACTGCTAGAGAGCTGATAGGGTTAGATAGACTTTCAGAATAGCTGATGCTACAAGATGCATGACCACGGATGCCCACAGGTCAGAGGGCAATATCAGCCCCTTGGAAGAGAAAGAACATGCTTTGCTCGGCTCATAACTAAGTCCTCTTATCAAATGATTCATAGAGAACTGAATGTTTTGAAGATACTACAATCTATGGGTCTCAGGAAAGTTGGGTTTGCTGCTGTCTTGGGAACACGTGTCAGAACAATGGCTGAGGTCATACAGGGCCACAGTGTAGTGCTGGAACTTTTGTGAATAATACTGTTTTGACATATTAATTTGGATGCCTGGTTATCAAGAGTGTATCTTATCTTCAGTGTTTATCTTTCACAAATTTAAACCTGCCAGCCTTAACAACATAAATTTTCATTTAAAAGTTTTCCACATCTTTCTTTACCAACCAAAATATTTTTTAAAAAAGAACTCTCTCAACCTATGGGAATTAATCAAGCAGAGAATTGAAACTCTTCTCTAGATATTGTCTGTCTTATAGTTGTAATAAACTAAAATTACTTATTTTCATAATTTAATTCAATATTTTATTTTTATCAGAAGATATTGAATGAAATTGATGCCAGAGTGGCATTATTTATTTTGGATAAAAAATTTTCAGGCAATTGAACATATTACCAAATGGGGAGCTTTTGTTCCCATGGCAACATAATAACCCATAGTATTCTATGGAAATATGAATTTTTTTGTTCTTTCCAGGTATGAAATTTTCCATTTCTTCACAACCAGCTATGACTTATTTTGGAATTTTAATATTATTTTCTCTTTCTTGGCAGATGGCTTATTCATCTTATTATTTTCATGCATTGGCAGGATTAAGCTGTTTCATACAAAATTCTTAATGAGAAGAAATTTTAAAATATGTATTTATATGAATCTCCAGGACAGGTTTCACAGTATGTGCTTTAAACAATTGCTAATTACATATTTATCTGAAATTAGTAAGGCTTTTTACAATTTGGATAACAATAAACATCTTACAAGTTTTCTTAATAGTTACCAACAAGGTCACATCATTGTAAGAAAAAATATGTATTGGTTTTGAGAGAAGAGCAAGAAAACAATGAGTTATCAATAATTTATTTAAAAGGTCTTAATGTAAGTCATAGTTGGAAAATTATACCTTTCTTTAAACGTTTTCAAGTTGCAGTTAGAAAATATGTATTTTATTTGATTATGTACATTGACAATGTCTTACTTTGTGTGAGTGTGCATGTGTGTGTGCTCATGTGTTCCAGTTTTTAATTGGGGGACATTTCAAATATACAGAGATGATGAAACAATAGCATCATGATCACTTGTGTACATATCCACTAGAATCATCAAATGGTAACATTTGGGACAATGCCAGACTCAATCTGTCATTAAACACATTTCTTACAAAGAATATCTGTCTTGCTGAGGACTCACTTCCCCACCTTTGCTGCAAAAACTTCCCTCCCATACCTCCATTTTCTCCTTTCTACAGTAGTTCCTCTGGCTTTCAGGCTCCACATTCCCTCCCTGCCACAACTGGTGATTTTTTCAGGGGCCAGGAGCCTTCTAGCCAAAGCCATTCTGAGACTCTTAATTGCTTTGGTGGAGTTGGTACAGGAATGAGTGGGTAGGAAATGAATAACTAGATGGAAGGTAATGCTGCTGGGAAGTCTTAGCTCTCAGGCCAGAGGTACAGCAAACTCAGAATGAGACGTTCCCTAAAAACAACCTCTAAGTAACTGCAGATAGTTCAGTGTGCTTTTTTGCCTGGTGCATGGTTTCCTTGTGAAAATGTGTCTAAGCAGTCAGTTTACAATTGGAGTTTGAAAACACAGCCTACTTTTACTTGTGGCTGGGGAATACTATGATTGGTTAGGACAAAAATTACTGCCTTCTTTATCAAACTTGTTTTCACTTGGCATGGTCACAATTACTCCACAGGCAAACTTTTCAAACAAAGATAACATTAAAGGTCTACAGCCTTTTCTTTTGCTGCATTGTATCAATAATTCAATTGAAGTTTTCTATTCCCATCTTTATCCCTGTAACCTTATAACACACAACATTAAGGGGATAAGAAATCCAGAAATCCACATCTAAATACTTTTAGTATTGCACTCAAAATACATTTTTAATGATAACTTAATCAACAAAACAGCCAAAGGGAAATTCTTTTAGTTCTTTTGCCATTTGACTTTATTCTTCTAAATTATGCATATTTTGGGGGTGCTAATTTATAATACTAAAAGTGTTAATTTTATATCAAAGTTATCCAAGGTATTCACACATGTGGATTTTACAATTTAGCAATTTAGCAGTGGGATATATTACTACCAAAGCTTCACCTAAATACGAAAATAATTTTCTAAAAATTGAAAGCACAGAAAAACAAAGCTGAGGATTTTAGTTGTGCACCTTTAGTGTGTATTTGTTAATGAAAAACAATGAAGGTATGAGTGAGTGAATAAACTAGAGCTTTGTCTGAAGGAGTAGTGAACTAGCTAGAGGCTGAATCTTTTCTATCAAGTAGAACCTCTCAATGGCATGCTCTTCTGGGCATGAGAGAATCAAGAGTGTCTCTTGGCTCCCTTCTACTGGCCTGGTGTACTGCTCCCAAGAACACCCTGGCTGCCATTTTCACCCGGGGAGGTGCCAGGGGAAAGACCAGCTGCTCATATTTAAACTTTTGCAGCTATGACTCCCATATCCAATTCTGGCTCCTTTCCCCCATTTTCTGTGCACTCAGGGAATCGGATGTCAAGTATATACGCCCTGCTCCAGCCTTCCATCAGACGCCACCCTTGGCTCATGCCCTTTTCAGTACCATCTGCTTGGGGACACAGAGGATAATAATAATAATAATAATAATAATAATAATAATAATAATAATAATAAAAGCTCCTACTTACTGAGATCCTGCTGTGAGCTAAGTGTTTACATCTCTACTTTCAAATTCTCACAAGATCCTAGCAGGATATTATCAGACCCATTTTTATAGATATGGAAAGTAAAGCTCAGAACTAAAAAAAGCCTCTGTGAAGTTATCTGATAGAGATTTATATTTGGGCTTTGTCCATTTCCATCATTGGAATATACTTCTCTCTCCTTGGAGAAATATGTGAGCATCATCTTTGATTGACTCTCCACTTTCCATAGCAGCCTTCCCCAGAGAGCTGCCTGCCCACTCTCATCCCAGGCTGCTGTCCTGAGTTTCCCACAGTGATTTGGCCCTTCCATTGAATATTCTGGCTTCTTGTCTATTAGACATAACTGATATCTTAAAGTATCTGATTAGGACTTGATAGTGTTGGCAGGTTAAAATCATATTTTAGAAAGGAAAGTATATTTTAACACAACTTTCTGAATCCACTCATTGAAAGAACATATTTTTCCCATGTTAAACAGACAAACTGGACAAAGAAATGACCACCTGTTAGCTGCTAATGATGTTCACATGTCTTTTTTTAAAAAAAGTAATTCTGGCTTTATCTGGCTATAATCTTGGCGACAAAACTCGTGGGAACATCAAGGGCACAGGAAGCCAAAGGAAGCAAACAGACAATAAAGTTTGTGCCTAGACTACTAATAAGGAAGAGGATACTGTGAATCTCTGACTCCACATAATTATTTAATCTCCAGAGAATGACATAAAATTGGATGAATGTTTTAAGAAACCTAAGTTTGGGTGTTCAAATCTAGGACTGAGACCAGAGGGGCTTCACACATGGTACTTCCTATTTGAAAAAAAATTTAAAGGCATCAAATGTAAAATAGGACAATCACTATTTCACACACATTCTTATTTGATATTGTGTGGGTAGGTCAATCATTATGGCTTTCAAATGAAAATGAATACATACACACTGACTTAACTTAAGTAATACATGGATGTTAACTGTGTCCTACAAACAACAACCACCACCAAAAAATATATTAGCCCTACAGAAGACTCGCAAGTATATATCAAGATATAGAAAAGAAGTATTTTCTAAAATTACAGTTGGCATTAAAGATTAAATGAAATTTTTTTTTAATAATAAAATTAATCCAAAGAGAACAACTGGTCTTAATTCTTTTGCCAATAAGTTTTTGGGCCTTGATTTAAGTTTACTAATTTGCATGAGTTTTATATTTAATTTTCAATATATATATTTCCATCTAAGTTCAAGTCTGAGATAGACTATTAATGTATGTATGTATGTATGTATGTATGTATGTATGTATGTATGTATGTGTTTTTGAGACAGGGTCTTGCTATGTACCCTAGATTGGTCTCAATCTTATGATCCCTTTCTTTAGCCTCCCAAGTGTTGGAATTACAGGTGTGTGCTATGCACCACACCTGACTTAGACTTTTTACTTTTTATTTGTTCATTTCACTATAGTGCAATGGTTAAAAAATAAAAAACAAGGCCTATAGGCATATTCCTTGGATTTGAAACATGTCTCCATTACTTGTCTTTACAAGTTATCTTAATTCTCCATCCCTCAGTTTCCTCATCTGAAAAATAGTTTTAATAATGGTACTGATTTCATAGGACTGGTAGGAATCTTAAAAGAATCAATATAAGACAATCACTGGCATACAAACATCTGGCATACAGTAAGTGAAAAATATTTTCTAGAAAGTCCTAATTTTTAACTTCAAAGTAAAAGGTGAATATGAAGTCACTGTACAATTAAGTAATTTTGAAATGAATAGAATAAATCATGCCTCTCTTTTTCATTTTATAGAGAAGATTGAATTTAACCTCTAAGTTAATTAAAAATTATCTTTTCCGACGAAAAATAAATCCAAGTAGAAGGAATGGGTAGAATACTTCCCCCAGTAACATCCTAAAACTTTTAAAGTGGTTACTGCTCAATGCAGACTCTGTTAATCTCAATGTTTTTGCAAACCTTTGTTTTCCTCTAGAGCTTCAGGCTTTGAAGCATGTTAAGATCTCCTTCACATGAGCAATTATATCTGAAATTTCAGATTCACTAATCACTGTGTCTCATTTTCTTTTATATTTACTACGAAATGTTTACATAATTAACATTAAATAAATACTCACAACTGAATTTTCTTTTTTTTAAATTTCTTTTATTTGCAGTTCCAGGGGGTGGAACCTAGGGCCTTGTGCATATTTGCAAGTTCTCTACCACTGACCTGCACTGCTAGCCCCTCCCTTTTAAATTTTTTATCTTGAGACAGAGTGTTGCTAAGTTACACAGGCTGCCTCTGGCCTTGAATTTGTGATCCTCCTGCCCAGTCTCCCTAGTCACTGGGATTATAAAACTGTGCCACCACACCTCACAGAATTCTAATTCTAAAATCTTGCATTATGTCTGATCCCATATGAAGTAAAAGGGAACAATAACTAGGAATTAAAACAAAACATTCTTTTAATGAAATAACTCCAAACTATATCATTATATAGAAAAGATCTTTAATATGGCATCTTTAATCCTCCACAAACACACTGTGCCTTTTCTAGGCATTAACACTGATAATCTTAAAATCCAACATAGCAAATCTGGCTAACTAAATAGGAATCTGGCAGTTGTTGAAACTATGGCATGGATCTTTGAATAATGACTTAATTTCAAAAAGACACTTCTATTCTAAGTTCTTATGTAATTTCTAGAATCTTGGAAGATATGTTATCATATATACATAGCTTCCTTCTTCCTTGTCCTATGTATGAGTTTGCATGCATGGATATACATACATCTATGTATATATCTTTCCTCATGGACACATGTATGGACAGATAATTATCTAGCATATGTTCTTATCTGCATGTACATGTTTGTATACTTATTTAGCAGCTCTTCTCAACTGGCTGACTTGTCCTTATATTACAAAAGCTGAGATGTAATTAGACTAATTTTGGTCAGAGGGAAATTACTGAAAGTGGCAGGTGAAAGAAACAAAGGATGCTATAATTTTTAAGATTTAGGAAGTAAGTTTTCTCTTATTTCAAAGGTGGTTGTAGTTGTTAGGGGTTGTTGAGTCAGGTCTGACTCTAGTGACCCTATGTACAACAGATGAAACACTACCCAACACTGTACCAAGCCAGGCACTATTGTCAGTGCTTCTCTGCTATTCATAGGGTATTCAATGGCTGATTGTTTCTTGGGGGCGGGTAGCTGGTCCTTCTCCTAAGCCTACAGCACTTAGTGTTCCCAGGTGGTCTCCCACCCAAGTACAATCGAGGTCCAACCCTGCTTAGCTTCAAGAACTGCTGGGATTGGATACCAGGATGGTATAGCTACAGGCAATTTCAAACATATTTACTTGTTCTTTTCAGAAGGTTGAGCTTCAAAACAACTCCGGGAGATACATGTGACATGTTTTAGTAACCTCCTTTTATTGATGAAACAGGCTGGGGGAAGATTTAAAAGGATATTGAAGAATAGTACAAGTTCTTTTTACTCCAATTTCAATTGCTTTAGAATAGTAGAACTAGATGTAACCTTCAAAAACATCTAACTCAAAGATCAAATTTATTATCAACCTCTAGAGTACACATTTCTAAATCTTTCTTCTGGTTTGAAAGTGTGGAAATTTGCATAGCTTGTCGACTTAGTTGGGCCAACTATGGTGGGCCCATCTTTTAAATGTATGAAAATCACATAGCATACCAAGATTAGAGACTTGACATTTCCCACTCTCAAAATCAATCACCAATCTGAACTCCATGGCTATTACTCAGAGATTCAGAGGTTTGCTGTAAGTAGAGATGACCTTGGAACAACTATTTTCTCAGAAGGCATTACCAACAATGATGTGAGCAAAGTGCCCAGACTGCCCTCCAGAGTACATGAATCCCTGGGCAGGAAGTGGCTACATATATTCCATAAGTAGTATGACTTTGGCTTAAATATCATTTCAATTCATTTATATTTCATAAGCACTGCATCTACATAAAGTTAAAATGAACAAGACAAAAAAAAAACTCACTTAAAGATTTTCTGTGCTCTGGTTTCTGTTCTTTTATATCACTATTGTATTGACTTAGCAATTCAGTACTGGAGGATCTCTGGATTTTGAATAATTCCAGGTTTCTTGATGGATCTTTTGGCTGGAAATGACAAATAATTAGACAATCAGAATAATTTTACTAGGAAGAAAGGATTCACCAAATAGTCTTGTGTTCTATTCTGATGTTAGATTTAAGAGGATGTTTGAAATAAGATAATTATTTTGGGACAGAGCCTCCGTGCTAAGCACAATACTCAAATTAAATAAAAGGTCATACATATACATGGGGCAGTAAATGCTGTGGGTTATTTCAAGCACACTACATGCACTAAATCAAATAATCATTGCAAGGATCCTATGAGGTAGGGATTATTATTATTACTGATGAAGAAACTCAGGCAGAAAGAAAAAGGTAATTTGCACAAGGCCATGCAACTAGTAAATGATAGAACAGTATTCAAGCTCATGGAGGCTGGTCACAGAGTCCCTTCTAAATGACAACAATCTCTGTGCTTCTCTCCATGCACAGGGACTCTACTGGTGATAGGAAATTTTTTATTTTATTAGTTTATTATTGTTAGCTATTTGCACTACTGGTTGAAACCCGGGGCTTACACATGCTAGGCAAGTGCTCTACCGCTGAGCTGCATACCTAGCCCCCTTTTTTATTTTTTATCTTGAGATGGGGTCTTTCTAAATTGTGCAGGTTGCCTCTGGCCTCAAACTGGCAATCCTTCTGGTTCAATTGCTGAGATTACAGGTAGAAGTTTTAAAGTTTCACCTCAAAATGATATAACAAAATATTTCAACTAAATATTAGGAAACTGACACAGAAAGTGTTTTTTCTATTGCATTCCATATTAAAAACTCTCAAGAATACTTTTCCTCAAGATTTTGTAAGTGCTCTCAGGTGCCAAGTTGTGTTTTCAATGGCTGATTGTTTTGGGATTGCTTCAGTGGTGGATTGCCACATCCTACTCCCACTTTTGCAGTGCTGGGGATAGAACCTGGGTTCTCAGAGAGTGCAGAGCAGCACTCTACCAACTGAGCAAAACCCCAGCCCTTCTGCAAATATTACTGAGCTAAAATTAAAGTCATTATGAATGAGTAGTTTTAAATAATTTGACTCTTTTCAAAACATACTCTGACTATTTGATTTATGATAATATCCTAAAGTTCTTGGTATGGAATTTTTATGAGAAGAAAAATCTAGCTTAGCTGGAAGAACAATAAAATCAATACAAAGGATAATTATTTACTGATATTATAACAGTGAGTATGGTCTTAAATGCATTGATATTTATTTTTAAGAATATGTATTAGAGACTGCATAAACTGAAAATGTTAAAAATTCAGAGTTATTATACACTGTGTGCTTTTGACAACCTCTGGCAAATGAATGTCTATGTTATTCCACAAAAAGCATTGTGTTCCTGAAAGAGAAATTAAATGACATTTAGTTCCACAAATCTTATCTGTTGATAAGATTCTTAAGTGGACTCTATTTGAAATTAAAAGAACTTAACGTCTCTCAGGCCATAGGATTCACTTAAGTGTGTGTGTGTGTGTGTGTTATATGACTGCACAGTTAAGATTTAAATGACTACATTTTAATTAATAAAGGTAACAGCAAAAACAAATACATACCAATCTTTCTATTGCATTTTTGATAGCATGGAACCAATCCAATATGATGAAATCAATATCTGACTGTAGAAGAAATTCATTTCCTGATACTGTTGTGATCTGAAAAAAAATTGACAGATAAGGAAACAATGTGAGATAGATCTCTTACATTAAAAACCAAAAACCTTTTCAAAAAACACAGTTTAGTACACTGAAATATTTTCTTGTATTCCAGTAACTGTCTTTCTGGGAACTCTGAGACTAGAATCATTTTGAACTGTTCTCTATAAACTCTTTTTTCATGTCATAACAAATACATTATTGTTTTAATAATAGAACAATTAACTTGAGTTAGGGCTAAAGCTGAATTACTCCAACTGAAGAGAAACAAGGCAGGAAATTCGGGGTGACGTAGACAGTACACATTTACGTTAGCAGCCACAGAAAAATGCACCCGGGTGTGTCAGAATTCATTCTGCACTTGTGACTCTTTCCTGTTTGTCTTTTTCAAATCTAATAGTATCTCTATATTTGATTTCCTTTTATGGAGGGCTCAAAAACAGGATTACTTACCAATGAGACTAATGCAGGCTTTTCCATAAGGTCATTCAGATGAATAACATGTAGCTATTTCTACTTCCCTATCATAAACATCTATAGGAAAGTAATAAAGGACCAATTTTCCCCAAAAGGGAGTATATTAGAATAAAGGTTAATTTATATATTTGAATTTCTCCTACAGAGCATTTATGAAATGAACATCCAGTTTCTAGACTGTCAGTGTTGTTAAGTAATTGGCAATGCTTAGTATGTAACCATACATTTTTTATTCCAGTGAATCTTCTCTCTAGAATTGTGAGAGAAGGATGTGACCCCATAGAACCAGAGCAGTGCTCTTGATTTCACACATAAAGGGCTCCTTAGAGGAATTTGATTAGAGTGGGTGTGGACACACTTTTTGTATGAGGCCATCAATTTGAACTGTGAAGAATTTTTTCTTTGTATTATTGACTTTTTGTTGCAACAGGAAGATGAACACTTCCCAACTACTGTCACACATCAATCAAGTCTTCAGAGGTTTGGAGGACTGACATTTCAAAATATTCAATCAAGAGCCCGGCACCTCTTCTCAGCCTTACTTGCTCTAAACAGGAGGTGGATACTGAAACGTGGCACAGGTTCAGAAAATTAACAAATCATTCAGGCTGTCTCTAATTCTATCATTAAGATGACAATTATGATCTAAAACGGTTTATTCTAAGGGTTTCAGTAATTCTTGTGGCAATATTTAACAACAATCTTGGAGTTTTAAAGAAATCTTTGACTACACACAGACACACACACACACACACACAGAAACACACACACGTATGCACCATAAAAATGGGAGAAGGACATGGCAATCCACTCCTGAGGCAATTCCAAAACAATCAGCCATTGAAAACCCTATAAGGGTTGCTATAAGTTGGACATGACTAGATGGCACCTAACAACAACATATGTGTATATACCTTTGTTGTTAATCAGAGCCATTAAGTTATAGTGACTCTCATAGAGTTTTCAATGGCTGATTGTCTCATTTTTGGGGGAGGGGGGTTGGGGGAGTGGACTGCCACATCATTCTCCCATTTTGGTGGGCTGGGGATTAAACCTGAGTCCTCAGAAGTATGGAGAACCAACTGAGCTAAACCTCAGCTGTTACTACTAGAAGATCTTTACAGAGTTGCGGCACTATTCAGTACTGCAGAGCAACCATTCTTTAGTAACATGAGTTCCAGTATCAAGACTGGTCCTTAATTCCATATGGAAGAGAGCTGTGGAAAAGTGCATACAATTATGAGAAATGAAAAGTTGGAAAAATCCTGGGATTTAATTACTTACATTAGAATTTGACAGATTACTGGGGCCACTTTCCCTCTCTTTCTTTTGAAATAAAACTGCATATAAGATTTAGGATAGCTCAAAATAGTCCTTTATTTTATGTATCCAGTAAAAGACAGCTAAGCTAATGGTTGCCTAATTATCTCAACACCATTGCAATGTGCTTTACTTACATAAAATCCCAAATATTTACTTTTGAAAGTATTGTCTCAGAAATAGAACTCTAAAAATATAAGGTCACTTCAAACTAACACAAGAAAACTAGTAATGTCCTTGACCTTTACCTTCATCCCAAATTTAAATATTTTGATTGTGAATGTATTAGATAGTCACAATTTGTTATCATACACAAAGAGAAATGAATTAGCTCAAGCGGAAAGTACCACCTAATATAATTTTTCCCTCTCAATATAAATAAGCCATTATTAAAATTATAAAAAGAAACAACATTTTAAAAGTACAAGGAACACATAATTAGATTTACTGTATTCCAAGGATTTAGGAAAAGCCAGCATAGTTCAGTTTTTGGCCTACTAAATTCAAACAGAGATAAAATATAAGTACTTCATCAGTGCATTTACATTTTTGCTGCATACTATGCAATGCACAAGGGATCTTTTTGTGCTTAGACAACCAAAAGCAAAATGTATTTTAAAAGTTTCTCTGTCCAAATATATTACTGTATTAATCATACATAATCAGAGATGTACAAATTCATTTTTGGAAGCTAGATGAAGGAACTATATGAATGCAATTCATTCAAATAATACTCTCAGAGATATCCAGTTCACATCCTTTCCTCTGTCTTCCCTCCAATCTTTTGAGTTACTAGGCAGTCTGGAGAAGTCTGCTACTGCTCTCTACAGTTTAAATGCATCCACTTCTTAATTACAGTCCATAATTGACTTTGTTCTGCTCCTTTCCAGTCATTCACAGGAAAGTAGTTTCAAACTCTTTGGTAAAATGCATTTAATTCAAGTTTCTCAATTCACTTTTTTTATGTTACCTCTTTAGGATTTCTGATAAGCGGTTTGCTGAATGATATTTGCACTTTAAACAATCAAATTTTCAACACTCTTGGGAAAAAAGACAGCAGTAAAGAATGTTAGCTTTGACTGAACCTTTTGATTGAGCAACACATGGTGCCAATCTAAAGTGATGTACAACTAATAATAGGCATAAAGGATATATAACAAGCCATGCTAACATACTCTTTCTATATCATACTTTGCCTATGTAATAGATGCTGGGGTGAGATGATAAAGGAAGAACTTACAGAAAACAGAAAGACAGAATTAGGTAAGAACTGCAGGTCTTCATTTGGCTGAGAAGCCTGCTTTAGGCAAATGTCTAATGAAATCCTCATGTCCCTCCAGTAGTATTTTGAAGGGATATGTCAGGGCATTAAAGCATTAAAGTGTACTGGTATTGTCAATAATAAATATAAATTATAAATATATTTAAGTACATCTCTGAGGAAATGTGCTTCAAACTTTTTCACTATAAGTTTTCATCTGGATTCTTGCTGATAACAAACTTAGGACATAAAACTACCTAAGCACGTCCACTGAGAAACACAGTGTACAGAGTAGACATGTTCTTTAGGGCTGTTGTGGTCTTAATTCAACAGTAGTTTTCCTTAGGGCTTGGAATCTTGGTCCTGTGGTTCCTCTGAAGATGGAGACAGGTGTATGCAAGCTCCAAACTACTGATAAGAGGTAGAGGTGAGAAATTTGATTTTTTAGGTCTTAATTAAATTGAATATTGTTATGCTAATCAAAAACATCTAAAAACAGTTTTTAGGGGTAGGGTTTAAGTTTTAAAGTATAATCAATCCTTTTTAAAATTGTCAAATAAAAGCCAGGCACAGTGGCACACACCCGTAATACCAGCAACTCTGGAGATGGAGGTAGGAGGATGGCAGCTTTGAGGCCAGAGGCAGCCTATGTAATTTAGTGAGACCCTGCCTCAAGACAAAAATGCAAAATGGGCTGACGGTGCAGCCTAGTGATAGAGAGATTGCAAAGTCTGAGCAAAGCTCTGAGTTCAACCTTCGAGTATTGCAAAAAAAAAAAAAAAAAGTTGCCAATTATATATCACTATTCAGTATTCATTGTGGAGATAAGATTTTATGGTGTTAGATTTTTATTTAAATAAAAAATTGATATGTAGTATGAGAATGGCATTTATACTATTAAATTTTTCCATAGTTTTATTTGTTAGAATAGAAACAAATCTGTTAAAATATTTTTCTTATAATAAGAATAATATGGATTTATTGGGGAGAATAGGAAAAATAAAAAGAACAAAATATCAAATTACAACTACTCGTTGCCACACACAGTAAGCATTGTATATATTTTAATTTAGCACTTGCCAGTGTTTTATAAATAACCATCAAATGAATATGATAATGATCGATGGATAAATTAATGCTATAGATAGATGCCTCATCAGCAAATCATATTTAATGCTTTAATATTGTCAACTTATTCCTTTTTAGTTGACATCAAATATACATAGGGAGATTACCAAAAATGCAAGGGATTGTGAGGGCATTGTGCTTCCTTTCTTTGATGTTCCACCTCTCCAGTTGTAGAATAAAATCCCCAGGATTGTTCTGTGTCTAGGGGGCTGAAAGGACATGTTCACCACTCAACATCCTCCCTATCACCAAGAACTGATGAAGCTAGCATTAAGTGCAAGGGTGCATTGGTAGAAGTGAGGGATACACAACTCCCACACCCCAAAACTCACAATCTGCTTGGATAAATAGCACATATGTGTATAAAGATAAATAACAATAGAAAATGGCTATTACTGAGTCCCAATGTGAGCGGCACAGACATTGCTCATGCCAGGATTTCAAAGGAGGGAGTAATTACTGCAGTCACATTTACATCATGGAATTGTGTATAAACTATTGGTCATAATATGTTATTCTTTAAAGATTGATTGTATCAGAACTTTAGGATATTAAGGATATGAATACTACCACTTGGTATGCAAAGTGATATCAGATTTAATGATCTCAAAGCACATAATAAACATTCTCCAAATGCAGCTTCCCTCCACTATCATAAAGTAATTTTGCAAATGAAGAAAATGAAGCAAATGAGGAAAATGAGAATGCCATTCTATCAAATTGGCATCATTTTAAATGATAGAATTAAGAGATTACAAAGATCTTGATTTCTAGTTCACTAGTTCTAAGCAAACAGTCATACCCAGGCAGGGGCTTTGTGCATCCAGGAACAGGGCCATGATGACTTTTCTTCAGTTGTGGAATTTGGAATAGTGACTTTAGAGAAAGTTATTTGTGTCCTTACTATTATGCTAAAGATAGCACAATTTTAAAAGTTACATACTCCAATATTTTCCTTCTCTTTCTGTCCCCACCCCCCAAAAAAAACCCACTCTCTTACTATGGAAAAAACACACTCAAGGTAAAAGTAAAGCACCCAAAAACTTCTTAAAATCTTTAAAAGGACTAAAAGAATCATACATTCGAACAAATATGTTTAGCATTTAGGTTAGAAGTAGTCTTTGACTAAAAACCATAGAAGTTATTCCTTCTTAACAAACCTGAAACTGTGTATTATTGTTGTTAGGTGCCATCGAGTCGGTGTCCAACTCATAGTGAACCCTCGTACAACAGGAGAAACACTATTGTTAGTGCTTCTCTGCTTTCTCTGCTATTCCTAGAGTTTTCAATGGCTGATTGTTTTTGGGGAGTGGGTTGCTGAGTCGTCTCCCAAGCCTACAGCACCTGGTGTTCCCAGGGTGTCTCCCATCCATCTACTATCCAGGTCTGACCCTGCTTAGCTTCTGAGATCTGACAGGACTGGATGCCATAGTGGTACGGCTCCACGTGAAATCATGTATAGTAAATTTATAATAAATTATGCCAACTATCCAAAGAGCCTTAAAACATTAAATAATATGGCTACAGTTGTTCTAGAAATAAATGGGTAAGAGAAATGGAATGTAGTTATCATTATATTTGGAGATCCTTTGGACTTCATGATGATGTTGTTATACACAAATAAATTAAATAGAAATAAAAATTTATGTCAAAATAAACTGAATTTATTTGAAATGAATAAGAATTCTTTTTATGATAATAATTTGGGCCATATCTTTTTTAATACTCACAGCATAAAATATAGATGTATATTTTGGCTACATCATCATGAGATATGAAAACCTTAAATTGAAGCAATAATGCTTTAAAAAATTCACATTTTTTGCATATTGCATCACACTTTGCATGTGCTATAGCTGATCAAATGAAGGTTGTAATGGTTATACTACTAGTTAAATTACTTGGTCTCAAAGGTGTTTATGACCACCAGAGGAATTACATTATCAGGCTGCATGTCTGTCTCAAATTACAGCCTGCTTAAGTAACTCTTAACATTTTTTTAACCTGTCAGAAAGAAGTTAACATAAAAAAACTAGGGGTAAAAATATCCATTTGAAATATAAGGTCTTCAATTTGTCTTCCCAAAAATGTTACTTGTTAAAGCACTTTGTGAGAAAGTATCTGCCTCATGTTCCCAATGTTGCTAGATGTTAAGTAAATACATACTCATTATTTAAAAAAAGTTGCTTTGGCAACTCCTTATTAGAATGCATTTGTAACCCCCATCTGTCATGAAAGTTTGGAAAAGTTTGTTTACTTTGGATAGCAGCCTCATCCAGGGTTACCCTAGCAAACAATGATAGCAGTCTTCAGAAGTTGTGTGAGGAACAAGCCACTAGGGATCCATTTTTGTTTTAATTGGCACACACAAACACTTTTCTGGTCTGTCAGGAAGATCAAGCTAATATGCATGGAGGGTGTTTTATTCTCAGCTTTGGGGAGCAGTAAAGCTCCCTTTATTTAAGTAATTTAAATGATAGACTGCAAAAACTTTGCAAGTCAGAAAAATGTTTTATACTTTCTTAGGGAATATTTGTTTTAAGCAACGGAAAATGTTCTACATATCTAAAGATGTTGAACCTTATGTTATAATTACCCTGTTTCTTCTGACTCGGTGAAATGTTCCTAAATCTACATGGTACTAAATAAGCCAGGCCACCAATGGATCCTGTATTTCCACAACTCCCCCTGTGTTAACAAATGTGCATTCATTAGTTTCCAGATGTTTATTGGATATGTTTTCAATGTGTTTGGGTTGATTGATTTTCATGTACATTTATTGGAAACCTCAGTGGTGTCATCATATCAACATAACCTGCCTAAGTAAGCAATTTCTTATTTAATGGAAAGTAAACAAATGTTGAGCTACATACAAGAAGGATCTCAAGAGCATTCTGAAATATAAGGTTTAAGGCCAACATTTCAAGAAACAATGCTTTTTAATTGAAATTGAATTGTACTTTTGACACTTGAATAATTTGGTCTATGCATTCTTACACTAGAGATTTCCTCTGCATAATACCTTGGGTCCTATAGTGAACATTCACACCCTATGTCATTTGCCCACTCTATCTTTACATTGATTAAAATATCTTAAGCCCAAATTCATTTCACACAAACAAGAAAACAACTCATGTTCATTCTTTTATCTGTGTTAAAATATTTTAAGTACTGAGAAACAGTCTTCTCAATATTCATGAAAGAATACTATCCAAGTGATTAGTAGATAGTTTAGCAGTTTCCACAGTTTTGCAGTCAGCTACACCCAAACTTTTGCCTGTGGTGCTCATATGAAAAACAACTGAAAAAGTGACTAATCAAAGCAGTTGGTGTATAGAGCTATCAGTGTAGTGTTTTATGGCTCTTAATGTCCAGTTTTATACTTGATAGGAATAGCTGTCTTTAGATAAATAAAGCACCGTGGAACTATGTCCACTGGAACCCACCAAGTCACCACTACTGCCAAGCACAAATCTTCTAGTTGAGCTATATTCAATGTGCTCAATTGCTCATCTAGTCACATGATATTCAGGCATCTGCCATTATTTTCAAATTGAAATGATTTTATCATTATTATTATTTAAGGCTCAATAATATATATGTTTATATACGTGTATATGTATATGTATATATGTGTGTGTGTATGTGTGTGTGTGTGTATTAAAAAATGTAACATAAAAACAATAATTCCTTTTCCCTCTTGTTAGGTGCTGTCAAGTCTGTGTCCAACTCATAGTGAAACATTATCTTCTCTGCTATTCATGGGGCTTTCAGTGGCAGATTGTTTTTTGGGAGTGGATTGCTAGGTTCTTCTCCCTAGCCTATAGCACCTGGTGTTCCCAGGAGGTCTACCATCCAAGTACTACCCAGCTTCCTGCTCAGCTTCCAAGATCTGATGGGATGGACGCCACTGTGGTATGGCTGCAGGCCTCTTGTTCCCTAGGATACACTAAACTGCTGTTTCTTCTTCCATATTTTCTAGACCCATGTATAAACATGTATGTTTATATTTTAAAGAAAATGTCACATATACTCTTATGAAAAATGTTATTCATTTAACTATTTAAACTCCTATCATCTCCCACGTGGATATAGTTGTATTTTCCATTGTTTATTTTACCATCTCTTCATGTTCCCCCTTCCAGTCCACACTTCATAATGCAGCCAGAGTGATCCCCCTGAAATTTGGACCTGATCACCTCATTGCTCCACTTGATACCATTCTAAGGCTCCCCACAGCTGCCACTGCATAGTATAAATTCTGTAATTGGTCTGCCAGACTCTGTGTTCACTGGCACCTACCTGCTCTGCAGTTCGTATGCTCCACATTTCCCTTTGCATTTCTAGGATCCAGCCATATAGAAATTATGTTGTTTTTGAGCTGTCCTATGATTTTTATTTCTTCCTTTAGAGCAGGTTGTCATTGCCACCCAGAGCCTTCTAACTTCCTCTATCATATCATTCAAATCATTTTTTATATAATCTTTTCAGTAAAGTTGTCTCTGAAATAGAGGTCCCATAAGGGATCTCATGCTACCCTGGTTCTCCTTTGTCACAGCACACATTGGTCTGCATTGCAATGCCCTGTGGACTTTTTAATCCTCCTATACTGTCATCACCTGGGATTTAACTCAGCTGGTAGGGCACCACTCTGCAGTCTCTGAGGTCCTGGGTTAGATTCTCAGCACTGCAAACATTGGAGAAGGATAAGCAATCTACTCCAGAAGCAATCCCAAAACAATGAGCCATTGAAAACCCTATGAGGTTGGCTATGAGCCAGAAACGACTCTACAGCATCTAACAACAAGATAACAATACTATAATAACTCTGGGGCCAAAGTCAAGTGTCTATGTGTGTGGCTGAAACACCTACATGTACAGGCACTAAGAAAATAAGTAGATAAAGCTTATGTACTTTATTAAATTTAGTGAATGTGTACTATTCCATTGTTTGATACGGTATAATGTATTAAACTCATCTTCCATTGAAGTAAAATTTTGAAGGTTGTAATACAATTTCATTCTTTAAAGTAATGTATTTTTGATATCTATTGATAACACTGTTAGAGAAGAGTAGGCAAACTATTTTGAAAATAGACAATAGCAATCTGAACACTATTTTCCCATTAACCAACAAATTCTAGTCTTCAGAAAATAGGATTATAAACTTGGAGAGGCCAAGAAACACCAAGAGTTGTCTTTATTTCAATGCAGGTACCTCAAAAATAATGTTCTTGATTATATTCCAAAATCACTCATGTGTTAGACTGGACACAAATTCAAGATTTTTTAAGAGTTAAATCTTAAACTAATGGGTTAACTTCCTAGAGAACCTCCATGACACAAAGGTGTTCATTGCTGATTCATCAACATTGCAGGCATTAATTTCATGAAAAAGTTTTAACATTAATAGGCAAGCAAACTGCAGTGGAAGATAGTAGTGGTTATGTTACTAATAATTTTATTACGAAGCATTAGTTACTTTTGAGATACAGTGACTTAAGCAGAAGCAAGTATTGTCACTAATTTATACAATCTATTAATAAATGCTGAGGTTGCACAATAAGATACAAAGATATTGCAGTGTGTAAGCATATCTATTCTATTGTAACATATTTGGCAATGATTTTGAGTGTTTATAAAACATTCAAGAATTGTTCTGTGTCTACTTACATTAATGAGAACACCTGTTAGCTTTAGTGCCACACAGACTTATTTGCATCAGATGCAGGTTTTTGTATACTGTACATCACTTTTTGAAACAATTAGATGCTTATAGAGAAATATAGCTAAGGGAAAAGTAGCAGCTTGAAAGCCTTCCGGCCCAAGATAATTCAACTCCAGGTTTCAGTGAAAAACAGAAATCTGCTGAACTACAATACTGCCACTTAGAAGCAAATGTAGGTGAATGTTGTATTTCCTATGTTCAGAGAACAGAAGATACATATAAAAAATCTGTGCTTTAATCTTCAAGTAAAATTCCAGCCAGTTTCCAGTTTTGAGAGTTTCCAGACAAGGAAGGGCAATAAGGAACAATGACACCACTAAAAGGTAGATTCTTTGTGAGCTTGGGGACTTCCTCCAAAAGTTGGTCTCTTTGCTAGTCTTGGAAAGCTGGTTGATTCCAGCTGGTGTTCTAACTGAAGGAAAAATACCTACAGATGCTGGCCCCCTTCATCTTCTTTCCAACTCTTTGTCATAGGGCCCACTCTACATGATAACAGAGCTGAAAGTAGTGAAGGAGCTGAGTCAGTCACTTCCCGGTTACTAGTGATGGGGCAGCCAGGGCAAACCAATTTAGAAACTGTATTGTAATTCTTTGCTGAAAGCAGTGAGTCTGTTTTATTCATTATTCACAGAAAATAGTCACAACTTCCTAGGTCCCTCTACTGAGATGTCTGTTTGCTACTCTCCATAGAATGTTAAAGCTTCTGTGATCTAAATATTTTGAGTTATTGAAAAGAGAGCACTTGTGCAAATATGTGGACTCACAGCCTCTATTATCATCACTATATTTAAGAAGTGCAATATTTACATCAAAATGACTCACTTAGTGATATATTCTAAAGACAACTGTGTATTTATGATTTCAAGTGTGATTTGTAACTATTTTCTCAGATATAAACAGAAAACCTCTGTGCTGTGCTAGTAGATACAGATTAGCCCAGGGCACACATGGACCCTTATCACAGGACTAATGTCACTTTGTCCTTGGGAATGAGGGAGATAGGTATGCCATTTTCAGTGGATCACAGGAAAGAATGGTACATATACTTATGATTTTTTATTATTTTGAAATTATATTTAATCAAGAGCTTAATGATCTGGCTTATTTTTTATTCTTTGCTAAATAGCATCAGTATTCTTTAAGCTTGATAGATTACTTTTTTAATTAGGAAGCTCATGAATGAGGAAATATTTTTCTTCCCTACTACCTATAGACCTAAATGAATTAAAAATATTGGAAATTTAGTTAAAATGTACAAAAATTATAATTCTGCCTACTGAGGAAAATTTTTCTTTACTCAAAATGGCAATCTTTAAAGTGAACATGTGCTGAGCGTGGTGGCATACACCTGTAATTCCAGCACTCTGGAGGGGGAGGAGGAAGAATCACGAATTTGAAGTCAAGTAACCTGGGCTATATTCTGAGTTTCAGGCAAGCCTGGACTACATAATGAGATCCTGTCTCAAAACATAATAAAAATAAAGAGTAAAATAAGTAAATAAGTAGAACATGAAAAAGTCTTTAACATCTCTAAAAGTATGTTGTTGTTAGGTGCCATTGAGTCAGTATCCGACTCACAGCGACCCTACATGCAACAGGCAAAACACTATTGTCAGTGCTTCTCTGCTATTCACAGGGTTTTCAGTGGCAGATTGTTTCTTGGGAGTGATTTTCTGGGTCCTTCTCCCAAGCCTACAGCACCTGATATTCCCAGGTAGTGTCCCATACAAGTACTAACCAGGTCCAACCCTGCTTAGCTTCCCAGCTCTGATGGGATCAGACTCCACAGTGGTACGGCTGCAGGCTTCTAAAAGTATAGTGGTATATAATATATAATATGTACACATTGGGAGAAGGACCTGGCAATCCACTCCCAAGGCAATCCCGAAAAACAGTCAGCCATTGAAAACCCTATGAGAGTTGCTATGAGTCGGATACTGACTCGATGGCACCTAGCAACAACAATGTACACAAAGATTATATATATAATATATATGATATGTTTGATATATCTTGTTATTAGGTGCTGTCAAGTCGAGTCCAACTCATAGTGACACTATAACAGCAGGAAACACTATCTGACCCTATGCCATATACAGGATCTTTTTTATGTTTAAGCACATTGTTGCAGTCATTGTATTAATCCATCTAGTTGAGGGTCTTCTTTTTATTTCATTGACCTGCCACACTCCCAAACACGATGTCCTTCTCCAGGGATTTCTCCATCCTGACAATATGTTCAAAATACGGAAGACACAGTCTAACCATCCTTGCTTTCAAGGAGCACTCTGGTTGCACTTCTTCTATGACAGACCCGTTGGTTCTTTTGGCAGTCCATGGTATATTCAATATTTGTCTGCAGCATCATAATTCAAAAGCATCAATTCTTCTTCTGTCTCTGTTATTTCACAACCATGATGCAACTGAAAATACTATGGCATGAGTCAGGTGTATCTTTGTCCTCAGTGTAACATCTTTACTTTTCAAAGAGTTTAAAGAGGTCTTTTGCAACAGCTTTTCCTAATGCCATGCATCTTTTCATTCCTTGACTGCTGCTTCCCCAGGTGTTGATTGTAGAACCAAATAAAGCAAAATCTTGCACAACCTCAATCTTTTCTCCATTTATCATGAATTTGCTTACTGACCCAGTTGTAAGAATTTTTATTTTATTTTCTGTCAGTTTGTTATACTGTGTGTGTGTGTTGCTCTGATACTGAAAAGTATGCCACTGGTATCTCAGGTACTATTTGGGCCATCCGTGGTAGACAGGTTTTAGTTGAGCTTCCAGACTAAGACTAGGGAGAAGGACTCAACAGCCCACTCCCAAAACAATTGGCCATTGAAAACCATATGAATAGCCAAGAAACACTGTTTTATATTTGTTGTTAGGTGCCATCAAGTTGCGTCGGATTCATAGGGACCTTCATAGGATTTTCAATGGCTGATTGTTTCAGGGTTGTCTCAGGCTTGCATTGTCATGTCCTTCTCCCATTTTTGCAGTGCTGGGAATTGAACTTGGAACCTCAGAGACTCCAGAGCAGCACTCTACCAATTAAGCTAAATTCCAGTCTGTTTTATGTATTGTTGTTGTTGTTAGGTGCCGTCGAGTCGGTATCCGACTCATAGTGACCCTCTGTACAACAGGGGAAACACTATTGTCAGTGCTTCTTTGCTGTTCATAGGGTTTCCAATGGCAGATTGATTTTTGGGAGGGGGTTGCCAGGTCCTTCTCCCAGCCTACAGCTTCTGGTGTTCCCAAGTGGTCTCCCATCCAGGTACTAACCAGGCCTGACCCTGCTTAGCTTCCGAGATCTGACGGGATCGGATGTCATGGGGCTACAGCTGCAGGCGTTTTATATATAGTGCTATATAAAATATAATACATAAAAACATGGGGATAGAGAGACAGAGAGAATTTGATGTTACTTAGAAAAACGTACACTATATAACCAACAATAATGAGCAACTGGCTACCTACCTAATAATAGAGACATCTGGAATGACATACCACTCCATACTAAATGTGTGCCAAAGCACCTTAACACTCCTTCCTCCTCAAGACAAAATGATGCTTGTATTGGAAATAATACAGTGTAAAAATAGTAGACTTTCTAAAAAATCTTGGTTTTACTATCATTTGCTGTTGTTAGGTGTCATCAAGTCAGATCTGAATAATGGCAACCCTATATATAACAGAATGAAACACCAACACCATGCCATGCACATGATCTTTTTATATTTGAGCCACTGTTGTAGCCACTGTGTTTCTTCTCATATTGAGTCATGCCACATCAGCAAAAGGAGGTCCTAGGGGCTTTAATCCATTCCTGTCATTAAGATCAACTCTACTTTGAGGAAGTAGCTCTTCCCCAGTTGTTCCTTGAATGCCGTCCAGACTGGGGAGCTCATTCTCCTGAATTATATTTGACAGTGCTTCTCTGCAATTCTTAGGGTTTTCAATGGCTAATTGTTTTGGGAGTGGGCTGCTGAGTCCATCTCCCTAGTGTGTCTTAGTCTGGAAGCTCAGCTGAAACCTGTTCACCATGGATGACCCTGCTGGTTGCTGGTGGCATAGCTTCCAGCATCACAGCAACCCATAAGCCCCCAAAGCACGACAAACTGACATACACTTAGGAGGGTGACTGTAATTTACTGTTGAAATTGTGTTAAGTTTGAAGGCAAAAGGGGCACTGCTAATAATTACACTGGGACAATAAGTATAAACTAGGTCTATTTTGCATATAATGGAACATATGAATCACTATTTATTACACACAACACTAGGAAGTCATTCAACCACCATTGCTCATTCATTGTCTAATAAATACCTATCATGGGTCCAATTCTAGGAGCTGTGGGGTACATCAGGAAAAGTTATCCCTGATCCTTTCCTTAAGAGGCTTATAATCCAGTGCCATACAAGACTCTGTTGTGTTCTTGTTAGGTGCCCTCGAGTGGAGTCTGATTCATAGTGACTCTCATAGGGCTTTCAATGGCTGATTGCTTCCAGATTGCCTTGGGAGTGGATTGCACATCCTTCTCCCATTTTGGTGGTGCTGGCAATCGAACTTGGGACCTCAGAAACTGCAGAGCAGCACTCTATCAACTGAGCTAAATCCCAGGCCCATACAAGACTAGTGTGGGAAAACAACTGAAGAACAACAACTGAATGATGATGGAGATGAGAAGTGTAATAACTTTTGTGGAACAAACTTGTTTCTCTGAAGGTAGACTGGAACACTCATGGGAAAATGTTGGAGAAAGATGTTAAAAGTTCAGATGAGATTTAGTGCAAGAAAGAAAGGAAGAGGATTATATAAATAACAGGAGCATCTTGTCCAATGACTCAGAGGTAAGAAAGAACACATTTCTAGAGGACATTAAGAAGCTGCTCTGAAGCTCTCATTGTGGACATATTTCCCTTCATCCATCACATAAGTGGAGTTGTTCCTCAATATTTTCTTATAAGGCATTTGCTTCTTACTTAGACACATTCTTAAAAGATAGTGTTAAATGATAGTATTCATTGAACACTTAAATGATAGTGGTTTATTTTTTAAAATTAGAGTTATGAACCGATAAATCCCCAATGTATACCTCTCACTGCGTAATTTCTGTTGTTCAATTCAAGCCACCATAACTCCTGGTCTGATCACTTTAGTGCTCCTTGGTGGTGTTACAATCCAATTTCTATAGCCACTCATTACAAATTCCTAATTTGACACTTCGTAATTTGTCTTTCTTTTTCTTTTAATTTCCTCTACTTATTAACTGCATAACTTTAGTGCATTTGTGTTTTGATATTCTCAGTGATAATCTGAGAAAAACAATAACCTGTACCTCATAGGACCATTCTGATTGCTACATGAAATTATACAGGAGAAGGAGGTAGCATGGTATCTGGCATGTGGTATATACATAATATGTTGTTGTTATTGTTGCTAGAGTAATTTGACTGACTGATTTTATTGTCACCTGGATTTTACAAACTTCTACTCATACCTCAGGAAACTACTCAGGCAGCATCTATACAGGAAAGGCTTTTAAAATCTCCAGAGGTCAAAAATAGTGGTGGCCCTTCAGCAATTTGTACTTACTCCATCATGGCATGCATCTCGCTATTTTGCTTATCTAGTTTCTTGCTCAACACTTATGACAGTTTAAACTCTTCATGACAAAGACCATGTGCCTCTGTGTTAACTGGATTATTTCCAATGCCAAATAATCATCTCGATCTTTGGCCAAATGATATATAAACATCAACAGTACAGTGAGTTGCTCCCCCAATTTCTCAGGCTCACTCTGGGACTATTGTGCTATTATTCTCTAGAATCCTGAGGAAAAGGACTTTAAGGAGAACATTTTTTCCATTATGAGAAGTAGTGTTGAGTTTGTAATCTACTACCCTTGATGAATGGCTAATAGCATTGAATCTAGTTTTATTGAGTTTCACCCACAACATTTTCCTTAAAAGTTGGAGATTTAATTAGATTAGGTTTATATGCAGCTTGTGAATTTACCTAAAAGCAGATGGAGGAGACACTAAAAGAAGAATTTATTCCAGAGTTAAAGAAGCCACTGCCCTGGAGGCATAATCTGGCTTTCAAACGTTTCTGGCCATGATCCATGGTAAGAAATATATTGCCATTGCCAACTAGTGCCTCTACCCTTTTTCTCTTTGTCTATCTCTGTACTCCTACTTTCTCTCAGACACTCACACTTTGTATCTATCAATCATCCTAACCTATCTCTCTCCTCTTCATTTATCCATCCATGTATGTTTTACATATAGTTGTTGTTAGGTACCATCCAGTCATTGTCCAACTCATAGCGACCCTATGTACAACAGGTGAAATACTACTGCCCTGTTTCTCTGGTATTCAGAGGGTTTTCAATGGCAGATTTTTTTTTTTTTTTTGGTGGGGAGTGGGTTGCCGGGTCTTTCTCCCATGACTGTATTACCTGGTGTTCCCAGGCTGTCTCCCATCCAAAGACTAACCAGGTCTGACCCTGCTTAGCTTCTGAGATCTGACAGGATCAGATGCCACAATGTCACTGTTGCAGTGTTTTACATATATACAGTATTTAATACATATGAAGTGTGTATATGTATGAATTTACATATGTATACATTATATAATCAAAACAAAATATTCATGAAATAATGCTTCCCTTTACTAAATCCAGTCTGGTGTGATATTTTCTATTCTGCTCTCTTCTTTCTTTAGTTGATTTAATTAAAAAATACTGGACCCAACTCAATAAATTATTTTCATGATCCATGAAAGAGTCTTGAATGCAATTTGATAAACACTGGCCTAGAGAGTAATGAAAGATGCAATCTCCAAACCCTGCTCCTTGGCACTTTTTTTGTCTTTGTCTCTGCCTCTCTTTGTCTCTCCAGGTTTATAAGATGTTTCAAAATGTTCTCATATATAAGAGTTGAATATTTTAAGCTACAGAAAGTTTTCAGAATAGTCCTCACATTTTTGACTATCAGGCCCAGGTGATCAATAACCCTGTGTGGGAGATTTTTCACTGATAAGTCATTTCCTGCCATTTGAAAGTAGTATTTAGATGTGGTTCTTTGGAATTTGGCTTAGACCCTGGATTTTCTAAATATACCTTAAAGCAAGGATTTCTTTATAAAAGAAGAAACAAAGATGTGGGGTAGTGTGCTGTTTGGAATACATTTAAGATACCTCACCATCTGAAGAGAGAAAAACCAAAGAAGTTAAAAGCTTGGCACACTATCAGAGGCAGAGATGGCAGTTATTTGTTTTTAAGTCTCTTGCATTGAAACAATGAGTACACTCCACGTTACATCCTGCAGCACCATGATACAAGGTCTGGGAATAGTTATTAGCATGTGTCTGTGTGATGGGAGGGAGAAAGCTAAACATTTTAATAGTGTTATGGCCTCTCCTTCTCAAGTTCCCATTAATGCAAATACAGCACATGTGGTTTAAGTCCCAAGAGCCTCGTAGGACACAAATCACAGATGTGGAATAAACATTATCAGAGAACATGACTTCATGGTCTTCTCCTTGCTGTCAACAGATGTCCTTATGCTCCATGATGTCAGGCAGATACCTGATAGGATATCTTGAGCAAAATCACAGTAAGTCAGGGTACTCAGAGGGACCAAGATGGGAAGATTTGAAAGGAAACTCCAAAGGCTTGTTGAGAAACTATGGAAGAAGTGTCAGCTACATCAAATCTTTTAGAGAACACTCACCATTATGATAATTAAGTATAGTAAAACTTGTCCTGCATTTACCAAAATTACCAGAGACCTATGCTCTGTGTGGAGTAGAATTTTTTTATAATGTAACCCAGATGATAAGATGGCAGAATGAGATAAAATGGAGCTGGTGTATCTCAGACATATAATAAAAATCTCCCCATCTATTCTGATTCTTCTATCCATCTCCGAAAGACCATAATTCAGATTTGATGGGTGCTCTGAGACTGCTCTCTTTTCTTTGTCCTCTTCCATTTCCCCTCTCTTTCTCCATGTTATTTTGCCCCAAATTCTCAGGCTCAAAAAATAAGTAAATTGAGTCTCATGGACATAATCTGTTATCATTGCTATATTCTAAAACTGCCACCACATTTGAGAAACTTGAGTTCTCTTCTTACATATTGATGAACTGCATTTTCCCACATCTCCCATAAGTGAGACTTCAGTATCCATATGCTGACCTGAACTTAAAACTTATATTGGCAGTATTGTCAATTGCCATGCAACGTGATTCTAGGAGTGTTGAGAATCCCCTTTGGGTAACAAACTAATTCCCTAAACCTGCTGTCAAAGATCTGGAATTTGAATTATCATAGTACAAAGAAAAAGCCTTGTAGAACATTACTTGGAGGAATAATATTTTTCTGTATTTATTTGTTCATTAGTATAAAATCACTTTTCTTGAGAAAATATATGAAAACAATTTCTGATTACAAGTATATATGTGAACACTATAAAAATATGCAAAATCATAAACATGAAAAAAAATTTAAAACCACATTTAATCACAATACTTAAATCCAGCCCTCTTATTAATGTGTTTTTCCTAGACTTATTAATGTACAAGTGATATGTTTTTATATTTATGTATGTAAATATATACAGTCATAGCTAGGTCATGTTGTTTTTAGGTGCATAGGTCTAATTTAATACACAATATTGTATCTTATTTGTATTTGTAACATTATATCATGAAGGTTTTTCATGGCATTAATCTTTGAGAGCATCAGTTTAATGGCTCCATAATATCCTGTCATAGAGATTTACTGTATTATATTTATCTTCCTATTTTTCCACAATTTATTTGTTTCTGTCTTTTTGTCATGACAAATAAGCCAGCATCACATAAACATGACTTTTTGTTAAAATTTTAGATTTGTTTTCCTTATAAGAGATTCTTAGAAAGAGAATTTTCAGGTCAAATGATAGAATTTTGAAAGACTGCTGATATGCATTCCTAATTACTTTCTAGAAAAATTATTCAAAGTTGTTTTATACTAATGAA
>VMDO01009723.1:0-19354 GCA_007922755.1 Pedetes capensis
TGTTAAAATGACTTTCTAGAATCTGCTCACACTCTGCACTGTCTCATGAAAAATGGCACCTTAACTACTGCTTTATTTCAGACTTCCTTGCCTGTTCTTGGGAATTAGTTCTTTCAAGTGAACATTCACATAATTTCATCCAAATAATAAAAAAAGAAAACCACCTGTGGTTCTAGTGGGAAATGGCAATAAATTATATGTTAACATTGGGATAACTGCCATTACTATGGCATTGTGTTTACATTGCAGAGGATAAAATGTCTTTTCATTGCTCCATCAATGAGATTTTCATTTTTTACAATAGTCCTTTGACTTTCTTGTCAAATGTTTTCATAAATAATGTATAGCTTGAGATCATTAAATGGAGCACTCACCCCTTCTTGGTTTTTATTTCTAGAGTAGGGAGAAATCTATAAGCTACACTAAGTGCCTTGTATTTTGCCACTTTATTAAATCCTCTTATTTATTCAAGTACTTTGTAATTTTTTAGTGGTGGTGTTTTTAAACAAAAGAATAACTTCATTTCTTTTCTCTGTGTTTAAACTCCATTGTGTTTTGCTGTGTTTATTTGCACCTGCAAACAATTCTGAAAAACACAATAGCAAATGAAATGCATCTGTCAAACCCTGAATCAATTTGAAATAGAAATAGGATTACCATTTCAACATTTAGAATCATATTTACCATTGCACTTTGGCAGTCTTTAATACACATGGGTGATTTCTTTCTAGCTGTATTTTAAATTAAGAATTTTTGTTAGAAATCAGCTACTGATTCATATCAAATACTTTCTCAGTATCTATTGATGTGCCCATGTGGGTTTCTCCTTTAGTGTGTGGTAATCATTTGGTAGCAAGAATGAAGGATGCTTATTATTTCAATCAATTTTTCTGGCTCATCAGTTTTACATTTTGCTTTCAACCAAGGGTTCAAATGGACAGCTTGGGCAAAGCGATCTGAAGCTATGAGGCTAGCGGTAACGTGACTTAAGTCGGTAAGCTAAAACAAAAACGCACCTACACCTAATCCTGGGGGCTATTTTATCTTTCACCAGCCCAAAGAAGTGACATTACAAATAGGAAGTAATAATTGGGGATGGTAATACTGCGAGGCTGGTCAGAGCCTAAATTTCGACATACTAGAGAGATCTATGGGAGAAGGACATGGCAGTCCACTCCCCAAACAATCAGCCATTGAAAACCCTATGAGGGTTGCTGAGTTGGACCCAACTTGACAGCAGCCAATGACAACAACAGAGAGATCTAAGCCCAGATTTTGTTTCTTCCAATTGCTCTCTGGGCAGCTTTGGGTACCAAAAGTTGCTATCATTGACTGCGTTTCTCTGAACATTTCTATCCGGATTCATTGAGGTTGCTGGCTTCCCGTCTCTAAAGCATGTTCTTCCCCTTCACTAAACATTAGTCACTGTGTCTGCTTCATGTTCCTGTTACATATTGAAAGGAGTTCTTAAAGGTGAGCTTTATAATCTCATTTATGGGTTTCCTTTTCACAGAAAGACTCTTTTTGCTTTCTTTTTTAACAGTCAAGGCCTAATCCATCACGAAGCAGTGGAAGTCATTTGTATGATTTCTCAGCCAGATGTCCCAAGCCCCTCCTCTGATAAGCAGCTGCCTGTGGAGACAGAGGTAGAGGCTTCCCCTCCGCTGCTGGTCTTGAGCCTGTACCCTCAGTCAGGTCCACCTGTGCTACTTCCTATGGTCCGTGGCACTATCTTGTCCCTGCTTCAATGAACTAAGTAGGAAATAGCAAAAACACCAACAGATCCCCTCTCCCCATGGAGTCCCCCGATGCCAGATGCATATGGAGTCCCTGGAATTTTTTTTGTGTGTGTGGTACTGGGGATTGGCCTCGCGCCTGCATGCTCTGCAAGTGCTGGACCACTGAGCTGCACCCCCAGCCCATTTTTTTACTGTTTGAGACAGGGTCTCGCTAAATCATACAGACTGCCTCTGGTCTTGAACTTGTGATCCTCCTGTCTCTGCCTCTCAAGCTGCTGGGATGACAGGCGTGTGCCACCACGCCTGGCTTGAGTCCCTGGAATTTGAGCGTGTCCATTGTGTGGTCTAAGAACCTCCCTAGACTCCCTTCACCCACCTCTTCCTCACCTCTGCTAATCAGTTTTCCATAACAGTAACAAAATACCTGAGCAGATCAACTCAAAGAGGAAAGATTGACCTCAGCTCACACTTTCAGAGGTTTTCATCCATGGCCCACTGGCTCTGTTGCCTTTAGACCCGTGGCGGGGCAGAACCATCATGGCAGAAGAGCGTAGCTTGGGAAAGCCGCTCGCCTCTGGGCAGCCAGCAAGCAGAGACAGAGAGGAAGGGTCTGAGGACAAGAGAGGAAGGGTCTGAGGACAAAATGCACCTTTCCAAGGCTCGGCCCGCAGAGAGCAGAGAGATGGAGTGGAAGGGTCTGAGGTCAAGCCACACCTTTCCAAGGCACAGCCCACAGCGAACGGCACCCTCCAGCCAGGCCCTGCCTCCAAACAATCCATCTGGGTGAAGCCATCAATGAAAGGGCACCCTTGGGACCCAGTCGCCCCTCAAGAGCCCCGGCAGCTGGGGGCCAGGCCTTCGACCCAGTAGGCTTTCTGGGGGCACTGCATGTTCAAACTATAGCATCCCCTTAGAGGGTGACACCGGTGGCCTCTTACCAACCCATTCTCAAGCCACACATTCCTGACGCTCATCACTCCCTCCGTGGCTGGGCACGGGATTGAGGTGTGCCAATTCACCTCCCTGCTGGGTGTCAGGGCCCCCCATGTTTGTCTCCTTGCCAGGACCTCCCATTGTAACTTGTCATTGGACGCCACGTCTTGGCACCCAGACCCTCCAGCCCTGGCTTCCTTCTACCATATCTCAGCCCACCCTCGGCCAGCTTTCTACTGCATCCCCCAATCCCAGACCACTCTGTGCCCCAGGGCTTTGCCTGGCTGCACTTCCTGCGCGGGAATCCAGACCTCCATGCAAACGGAGCGCCAGAGCCCTGTGGCAGCCTTGGATGTGGCCATAGCTTGCAGTGCTTTGGCCCAGCCTGGGCCGGATTCCAGACTCTTAAATTGCTCCCTGCATTTGCCATCTGCTGGCGCGGCCGGCTTCCGGCCTCCCGGCCTCCCGGCCTCCTGGTCTCCTGGTCTCCTGTTGCCACCCCCACCTTACCCGTGAGCGCACACAGCCCTCCTGACCTCGGCCAGGCTTGGCTTCCACTCTTTGCTTCTGCATCCCCATGCCGAGCCTCTGTCCTGGGACCTCTCGTCCCACCCTTGTTTCCCATGCACGAGCTTTTCACCACCAAAGCGTCAAAAAAATCGCAGCAGAAACCACAATCTCTGCCAGGCCCTCTTCTTCCTGGAAATGGCCCTGGGGAGCCACAGAAAGCAGACACTGGTTCTCTTGTTTCCAGAACTTGTGGCTGCAGTGATGGGTGACTGTACTCAATACCAATACCCACAGCAGTCCCAGTCTGCAACTCAGCAATGGCTTTCACTCACGAAGTCATCCCGTGCTCTGGAACCCAGGCTGGGGGAGGGGAGCACAGCCCCGAGCCCAGGCGTCGCGTCTGCTCCAGGTGGCCCTGTTTACCTCACAGAATCATCATCATCATTCAGATGTTCACTTATTAGTCCTGACAGCAGTGGTATTCACTTGTTGTTGTTGTTAGGTGCCATCAAGTCGAGTCCGACTCCTAGTGACCCTATGTACAGCAGATCAAAACACTTCCCTTTTCTGTGCCAGGCACAGGATCTTATTTGTGTTTAAGCCCATTGTTGCAGACACTGTGTTAATTCATCTGGTGGAGGGTTTTCCTTTTTTTCGCTGACACACCACTCTTCCAAACATGATGTTCTTCTCCAGGGATTGGTCTTTCCTGACTACATGTCCGAAATATGTAAGACGCAGTCTGGCCATCCTTGCTTCCAGGGAGCGCTCTGGTTGCATTTCTTCTAGGATGGATCTGCTGGTTCTGTTGACAGTCTATGGTGTATTCAATATTTGTCTCCAGCACCACAATTCAAAAGCATCGATTCTTCTCCTGTCTCTTTTGTTCAATGTCCAGCTTTCACAACCATATCCACTTAGGTCTTCATATTTGATGGCTGGATCTCTCTGTTCCCACTAGGGCGTGAAGGCATCTAGAAATATTTCTTGACCTGTAATTTGTGACTCGAATGCATGGTTTACTGATTAAGCCTCCACTTCCAGTATAGTTCAGCTAGCTGAATGTATGCATCAGTGCTTAATATCCTCATTTGGTTTGCAACTGAATAGTTGTTGCAAATTTATGATTTGTTGTTGGTAGGTGCTGTCATGTCAGGTCTGACTCATAGTGAGCTGATGTATAACAGAACGAAACACTCCCCAACACTGTGCCATGCCAGCAATATTGTCAGTGCTTCTCTCCTGTCATAGGGTTTTCAATGGCAGATCATTTCCAGAGTGGATTACCAGGAATATCCTCATTTGTGTCAACAACAAAAGTTGTCACAAACATTACGCGCTTAACTCTTATCTTGTTGTTTTTGTTAGGTACCATTGAGTCGGTATCTGATTCATAGAGATCCTGTGTACAACAGTTGAAACAGTATTGTCTGTGTTTCTCTTCTATTCATAGGGTTTTCAATGGAGGAATGATTTTTGGGAGTGGGTTGCCAGGTCCTTCTCCCAAGCCTACAGCACCTGGTGTTCCCAGGCGGTCTCCCATCCAGGTACCAACCAGCCCTGACCTGCTTAGCTTCCAAGTTCTGATGGAGTCCGATGCCACAGTGCTATGGCTGCAGGCTAACCCTATGGGAGGCTAGAAATACCCTCCAACTTTATCCAGTCATTTCTACTGGAAAATATAAATAAGGCACCTGGTAGACACAGCAGCAATAGAAACTTAATGGTAAACAGTCTGTTTGTAGACAGACTATAAAAACCCTGCTGTCTGGTACAATTAATGAAGGGCTGACATTAACAGCCTCTGAGGACACAATTTATTAGGACATAACAATTTATGCCCAGAAAAGTGACACTGAAATGTCAAGGAAACAGTATATTCTGGTACTGAGTTAAGGGCATACCATATTGAGCTTAGAACAACTTCTGAAAATGTTGGAAATAAAAACAAGCTTTGACTCTTTTTTTTTTTTAAGAAGTACTGGGGAGGTCGAACCCAGGGCCTTATATAAGTCAGGCAGGCGATTCACTACTGAGCTGCACCCCAGCCTTTTTCTATTTTCTATTTTGAGACAAGGTCTCACTAAGTTGTGCAGGCTGCCTCTTGCCTGGAACTTGCCATCCTCCTGCCTCAGCCTCCAGAGTGCTGGGATCACAGGCGTGGCCACCACGCCAGGCTCCTCCCCTACCTTGAGACGAGATCTCACAAGGTTGAGACAGGGTCTCGCGAGGCCCAGGCTGGCCTGGAACTCGCAATCCTCCTGCCTCAGCCTCCATCTCCTGAGTTACTGGGATCACAGGTGCTGCCCCCACGCCCAGATCCCACTTTGGCTCTTAAAACAATAACTCGAGACAAAAAGCATCTACTCAGCACTTGTTTATCAAGCACCTCTTATGTGAGTGGCACAAAAAACTTTCTGCCCTTGCGGGTTTTACATTCCACAGAAGGGAGGTAAGTCAAACACAGAGATCATAGTTACAGCCAGCCAACCTCTGAACAAACTAGTGTTGTTGTTGTTGTTGTTGTCATCATCATCAGGTGCCGTCGAGTTGAATCCAACTTATAGTGAGAAATCCAGTTTGCATGCCACTCCAACCCACATATGATTTTATGTTGTTATGTGCTGTGGCCAAAGGGCTGGAGACAGGTTTTCGTTAAAACTAAAGCCTGTGTTCTTGCAATGGAAGAAAAATGGCCGCTCCTTTGTATGCTGATGGGGAAGATCCAGGAGAGAGGCTGATGCAGGAGGGGCAGAGGCTTCTGGAGCAATGAGTGGGGCCGACCTACTGTGCACCAGGAAGAGTGGCCCCAGCAAGGGACACGGGAGGGAAAGTCAGGGGCTATAGTAGTCCGCTTTTCTGTGCTGTAACATAAGGCCTGATGCTGGGTATTTTATAAAGAAAAGAGGCTGACTTAGCTCACCGTTTTGCAGGCTGACAGTCCAAGATTGGGAAGCCCTGCCATTTGGCCCATGCCGAGGGCTCCCTTGGCTGTATCCCAATATGGTGAATGGCATCATGCGGGAGCATGTGCAAGAGGGAGCGACCACATGGCCAGACAGGAAGGCAGAGAGTGGAGAGGGACCAGCCTTGCTCCCTTCTATCAACTCACCCTCAGGGAAACGCGCTCACTCTGTAAGGCCAGCTCTAAGCTCACCTGAGGGAGGTGCTCCCCTGGTGACCTAACAACCTCCCACCAGGTCCCACCCCATAAAGACTCCATGACCTCCGCACAGCGCCACATTGGAAACCAAACCTCCAGCACCTGAATCCTTGAAGGACAAACATCCAAGGTATAGAAGGATCCAGGCTCCCAGTACAGGAGCCAGTAGTGGAAATACGAGAAGCGCATCCACAGTGTAGCAGGTGCACCAGCTCAGCTGCCGGGAAGCAGGGTGGTCCTTTGCTGTCTACTGTAATATTTCTCAATAGAGTTGAGAGCTCCAGATACCACGGAGGAAAGGAGTGGGGGTGTGGGTGTGGGGGAGGAGAGACGGCAGAGAGAAGGTGTGGCCTGCAATGTCCAGGGAAGGAGAGTGCATAGGAAAGTAATGTGGCCCAGCAGCTGGGCACCAGCAAAATCCTCCTTCAGATGTTGTGGCCAGGTGCCATGGAGTCCAGTCCAACTCATAGAGACCCTGTGTACAACAGAATGAAACACTACCCAACACTGTGCTATGCATATGATCTTTTTAGGTTTAAGCCCTTGGTTGCAGGCAATGTGTCTCCTCTCATTTTGATGTGCTAATGCCACATCAGCAAAAGGAGGTTCCAAGGGCTTCACTCCACTTCTGTCGTTAAGGTTGACTCTACTTTGAGGAGGCAGCTCTTCCCCAGTTGTCTCTTGAATGCCTTCCAGCCTGGGGGACTCATTTACTGGCACTGTATCTGACAGTGCTTCTCTACTATTCATATGGTTTTCAATGGCTGATTGTTTCAGGAGTGGGTTGCCAGGTCCTTCTCCCTAGTGTGTCTTAGTGTGGAAGCTCAGCTGACACCTGTCCACCATGGGTGGCTCTGCTGGTGTCTAAAGTACCAGTGGCATAGCTTTCAGCATCACAGCAACACACAAGCCCCCACAGCCGGACAACCTGACAGACACGTGGGGGACCCTTTAGGATGGAGGTGGTGAATTCACAGTGACCACAGGCCAAGTGGTGGGAAGATGTTCTTCAGCCACGCGCAGCTCCATGGGTCCAGCCTGGTGCGGATGGAGGTTGGATATGTCTGGTGCTTGTTTGAGAAAATCCCAGAGGCTGCAGACCCTGAGGAGTTAAGGTTTTATGATAACTCACACTAATTGCAAAAAGTGGTCAGTGTTAGCAAATACATAGATTTTTAAAGCTCTTTTATTCATTAAAAATTTATTCCATAATTGATATTCTGTTGGGTCTTGCTAAACCAAATAAATGAAGCAGTATTTAATTACCTACAATATTTACTTCAACACTTAATGAGCTAACAGCTATTAAAAGAGTTTGTTCTCGTAAGTGGGTTGGGAATCTCACTGCAATTTCGCTTACCTTTCTGGCTTAATCATTCCTTCAACAGGTGGAAGTTGTCAGTCAGTCAAGGGCCCAGATCCATACAAATATGTAGAAAATATGGGTCTTGCTGCTAAGACACGTGTAGTTGGGAGAGAAGTGTTATTGTTGTTGTTAGGCAGCGTGGAGTCAGGTCTGACTCATAGAGACCCTCACGGGGTTTTCAATGGCTGATTGTTTCAGGATTGCCTTGGGAGTGGATTGCCACGTCCTTCTCCCATTTTTGCAGTGCTGGGGATCGAACCTGGGTCCTCAGAGACTGCAGAGCAGCCCTCTACCAACTGAGCTAAACCACAGCCCCCACAAAAGATATAAAAAACAGTAAAGATGGAATTCCATTGGGTCCTAAGCAAAGCCTCCCTTCACCCATAGTGCCAGGCTCGACCCACTTGGCCATTGATTAACTCTGACTCAGTGAAGTACATATTCATGAGATATAACCACATTTTATTCTTTCTTGTTTGCTTTTTTCATTTGCCATTTTACCAGCATCATCCTCGATTCTCTTTCCATCTTGGCACATTCCTATTGACCTCTGGTGATTACTTATATGACTTTTAAAAACAGAGTTTGTTTTGTGCTAATTATGAAAGTAACAAAGACTTAATATATTTTGGCAAATATTGAGCCAGGCATGGAGACGCACACCTGTGATCCCAGCAGCTCAGGAGGTGGAGGCAGGAGGATCTCAGGTTCGAAGCCACAGGCAGTTTGCAGATCTTAGCAAGACCCTGTCTCTAGATAAAAAATGGGCTGGGGGTGCAGCCCAGGGGTAGAACACTTACAAAGTATGTGTAAGTCCCTGGGTTCAACCCTCCAAGTACCACACCAAATGTGTGTGCGTGTGTGTGTGTGTGTGTGTGTGTGTGTGTGTGTTTGTCGTTGCTAGGTGCCATTGGGTTGGGTCTGACTCAGTCACCCTATGTACAACAGAATGAAACACCAACAATGTGCAATGCACACGATCTTGTTATGTTTGAGCCATTGTTGCAGCCACTGTGTTTCTTCTCATTTTGAGTTGTGCCACATCAGCAAAAGGAGGTCCTGGGGTTTTTACTCCATTCCTGTCATCAAGGTTGACTCTACTCTGAACAGGCAACTCTTCCCCAGTCGTTTCTTGATTTTCTTCCAGCCTGGGGGACTCATTTACTGGCACTCTGACAGTGCTTCCCTGCTATTCATAGAGTTTTCAATGGCTGATTGTTTCAGGAGTGGGCTGCCAGGTCCTTCTCCTAATCTGTCTTGGTCTGGAAGCTCAGCTGAACCCTGTCCACCATGGGTGGCCCTGCTGGTGTCTGAAATACTGGTGGCATAGCTTTCAGCATCACAGCAACACACAAGCCCCCACAGCATAACAGGCTGACAGCTACATGGGGGATTTATGGGGCACAATGTGATAATTTGACACATACTGTGTAGTCACGAATCTTTTGTCGTCCTCTGAAGCTGTTGAAAGTGTGCAGATTAGATTGGAAAATATCCAGTATGGACATATTCAGTGCATGTATATTGGGGAATGATCGAGTCATTACACATATATTGTCCACTTAACATTTCCTGCTCTGTAAGCGTTTACATTGCTTTTTTATTGGGAACCTTTGAACTCCCGTCCCAGCTCTTCATAAAATCTGTAATGAACTGTGGAGAACCAGAACACTCCTACACTGCCATGGACCACTAGGACTGCCTCCTCCTGACGAACTGCACCGTGGTGGCTGTTTCTGAAGAGACCAAATGTTACAGATTCAGAAGGATGAAGGACGCCTTATCCTCCGTCCCCTCCCCCAGAAGTGACACCATCCTCGGGCATGTCCTGCAGCGCCCAGATGGTATGGACGAAATGGCAAATGCGTCGCACAATTCCGCTTTCTCCTGTGAATAACTTAGAGCAATCCAAGGGTGGGGTACAAAACACATGGTCCAATGTGTTGCTGTTGTCAGGTGCCGTCGAGTCGTGTCCAACTCACAGTGACCCTCATGGGGTTTTCACTGGCTGATTGTTTCAGGTTTGCCTCGGGAGTGGATGGCCACATCCTGCTCCCATGTACCTTTGCACTCCTCAGGATATCTTACTGTATTTTGTGGTTTTTATGTTATTGTAAATGGGATCTTTTTTCCCTCATATTTCCAAACAGACTCCTTCTGATGTGTAAGATAGTTATTGATTTTGTATGTTTATTTTTGTTTAATATCAGACCCTATTAATCCAAGTAGAATCACCATTCAGGCCCCTAGATTTTTTTAGCAGACAAGTTAGCTGACAACATAGTTTTTTCTCTTTTCTTCAAATAGCAAAAGTTATTCTCTTTCACTTTATGTCTATACTCCATTGGTTTTAAATTCCAGAGGAATATTAAATGATTTTGAAGTTGAAAGTCATCCTGTTTTGCCCTGGATTCTACCTGGACCGTCTTTGGGCTTGAGATTTCAGTAGGATGCAGATGAGTAGCTTCAATTAGATATTCTCAATCATGTTAAAGGTTCGATTCATTCCATAATTAGTTTGCTAAAAAGTTTAAACTTCAAAATTCGGAAATGCACTTTATCAAATATCTTTCCAGCATCTACCAGTCTAGCTTCTGTCTATGCCACCATTATCTCAGATACCACCCATGGTGGATAGATTTCAGCTAAGCTTGTGGACTAACACAGACTAGGGAAAAGGACCCGGCCGCCCACTCCTGAAACAATTAGCCACTGAAAAACCCTTTCAGAGAAGAAGAATATAGTGTCAGGTAATGAGCCCCTACGGCTGGGACCCATTCAAGAAATGACTGGGGAAGAGTTACCTCCTCAAAGTAGAGTCAACCTTGAGGATGGAAATGGAGTAAAAGCCCTCAGGACCTCCTTTTGCTGATGTGGCACAACTCAAAATGAGAAGAAATATTGTGGCTACAACAGTGGGCTCAAACATAAAAGGATCGTGTGCATGGCACAGTGTTAAGGAGCTGGGAGAGTTCATATTCACATAATTTTTATTACAGCATGTTATTACAATTGTACTGTTTTTATTAGTCATTTCTGTAAACCCTTTACTTGCCTAACTTATAAATTAAACATCATCAGAGGTCTGTATGTATAGGGAAAAAATCATTTATATGTGTGTATATATATATGTATATATATATATATATATATGTATATATAGGCACATGTGTGATTGGCTATTATCCACAATTTCAAACATCCACCGAGAGCCTTAAACATATTCCCAGCAGATACGGATGCCTACTGCCCTCTATATTTTGATTAGCTCACAGTCATTTGATTAGTAATTTACTCATGGGCGTGATCTCCCAACCTCCGGGGGGGGGGGGAGTGGAAAAGGGTGTGGGATCATTGGAGTCTATCTTAAAATTCTATCATGTATAGAAACAAATGTTATTTTTTAATTTGCATTGAGAAAGACTAACGGTACAGGGGAGCTCTGCTTTACAACTCAGTTCAATAATGTTGTTGTTAGGGGCCATCATCGGTATCCGACTCATAGCGACCCTCTGTTCAACAGGGGAAACACTATTGTCAGTGCTTCTCTGCTGTTCATAGATGGATTTTTGGGAGGGGGTTGCCAGGGCCTTCTCCCAAACGCACTTCAATAGAGGTTCTCTAAAGAACAAAACTGGGCTGGGATTTAGCTCAGTTGGTAGAGCACTACTCTATAGTCTCTGAGGTCCTGAGTTCGATTCCCAGCACCATAAAAATGGGAGAAGGATGTGGCAATCCACTCCCAAGGCAATTCCGAAACAGCCCCTGAAAACCCTATGAGAGTCACTATGAGTTGGATATGACTCGATGGCACCTAACAACAACAACAAAGAATAAAACTAAGTAGTTACTATGTGGAAAATGGAATCAGATTTTGCTTCAGTAATTAGCAAGAGAACGATGCCATCTTCTGAGATCAAAAAAGATCCTGGAGTTGAAATAATGAGCTCAGCCTGAGACATGCTAACATTTGGATTTTAGTTCTGTTTAGGCGCGTAATAGGGAGCTCACAGATACCCACATGGGAGCTGAAGGGAGAGAACTCAAAACGGAGATTGAGTCAGTCTCCTTGACGCATTCAATCCATCAGTCAGAACTGAATGTCAGTGCCTAAGACTTGACAATGCTAGGGAGTAGATCTGGACAGGCTGCTGGATTGCTGCAAATGCTATGATTTCTGAAATTATCATTCATAGTCTTACCATCAGATGCACAGACAGACTCCTGCCTGGAGCTTTGCCAGAAGCGACTGTGTTGTTTTTGCAAAAAAAATTTTTTCAGCATCAAAGCGTGTACTTTGTTCTTTACAGATCCTGCACTGAAGCAAGTTCTGTTCATGGTGAGTTCTTGTTAGGAGAGAGTTTGCTCATCTCTGGCAGTTTGATCTAACTGGAGGCTACCTTGCCTCTTCCTTGGATTTCTGCTCATTAGCGGGGTCTCATCTTGGGCTGAACCAATGGAATCATAAGTCAGCATAGCACCTACCTCACAAAAAACACTGAGCCACATCTGGTAATTTGGACCCTGCTCAAGAGAACGTACCCAACCATGGGAGCTTGTCAAGAACCTTTCTGGCAATTGCAGATCTGGAATGCAAGTCATTTTGCCTGTTTATGGCAGCTCAGCCTGCTTAGGTCAGTATGTAGAATAGAGTCCCCACATATCCTCACCTTTTTTCAGCCCCACTCCAGATTTCTCCAGGGGTGGGGGCTACACCTTGGATCCCGTGTTGCTTAGAGCAGGCACCTTCGCTGATGATGAGAGACTCGGTGATTCTGGGAATCAAACTCAGAATTCTCTGTTCAGCTGCAAAGCTCAGGGAGACATCAGGTGGCCACATGTTAGAGAAGGTTAGGGCGAGCGTTCCAGGGGCCAGGCCCATGTCCCAAGCCGCCAGGTGAAAAGTGGAGCTCTCTGTGGCCTGTGCCTGCCTGTCTTGAATAGTGCAGGTTTTGTACCTAGGGCAACCAGCAGCCTGGGGAGCCCCTAAGGACACTGCTCAGTGCCTCTAGGGACAAGGTCAAGCTTCCCGAGACAGGAAACCCAATCAGCATTTTTTGGACATTGCTCTTGGACACAGATTTGGTAACCTACAAGCCTTTTCTGAGTATGAGGTCCAAATCTAACTTTCCTCTGCCACGGTTGAATAATACCCGAAGGGATTCAACAGGAGAACAAGATAATGAAGTAAAGAGAGCTAATTCCAAATCATGGGCAGAGCAATATCCTTCCAGAAGCCAGGGAAGGGAGTCCGTCGTCTTTGCACGCTCACTCCGGTGTATACTTGCGTAAGCATGACACACGTCCACAGGCATGCCTGTGCGCGCACGCGTGATTTCCCTGCATACATGCGAAGTGGGGCTCCGGGTGCAATGTCAGGCACACAGTTTCCCAGGCAAGGTATTGCAGAAGTCGTCTTGGAGAGACGCGCAGGAGGGTTGGTTCTGGTCTGACTGCTGTCCTTTCCTACTCCTGTCTCTGTGTATGTGACCCACACACTCTCCTTTGGGGCGCCACGTGGCATCACATGTTAATCTCACAATCTGCGCTGCCTTGGATTAGATTTTCCCCAGGCAGCTGTTGGTTCACTTGGAACCCGATGTGATGAGTTTGCATCTTGGGGACCACAAAACCAAGAGAAGTGGAGCCACAACACAGAGGAGTGGCGGAGGAGCTGAAGTTATTTGCAAATGGCCTCCTTCCTCAAAGGAAGCCTGGGTGGGTGGGGTCGGTTATTAGGAGAACCTACACCTATTTATATAGGAAAGCACTTTAAAGGTGGCCCATTCCTGAGCATGCGCAGGTAGGGATACATTCCTGAGCACACGCAGTTAGGCAGTAACATTCTTGAGCATGCGCAGTTAGAAATACATTCCCGAGCACGCGCAGTTAGGCAGTAACAGTCCTGAGCACGCGCGGGTAGGGATACATTCCTGAGCATGCGCACTTAGGCAGTACATTCCTGAGCACGCGCAGTTAGGCAGTACATTCCTGAGCACGCGCAGTTAGGCAGTACATTCCAGAGCATGCGCACTTAGGGATACATTCCTGAGCACGCGCAGTTAGGCAGTACATTCCTGAGCATGCTCAGTTAGACAGTAACATTCCCGAGCATGCGCAGTCAGGCAGTAACACTCCTGAGCACACGCAGGCGGTGCATTCCTGAGCCTGCGCGGTTTAAGGGCACAATTTAAGAAGAAAAAAGGTGGTAAATCCATTGTTGGGTATACTTTGCTCAAGGTCACGGAGCGCGTGCTTAAAAAGTTATGATGATGGGCAGAGTGCCCCCAGGCACGCTCAGTTTGCATCATGAAGTTCTAGCTGAAAATCAAGGAAAGGAGCCCTTGAAGGGAGGGTCGGCCCCACTCGGCCGCTCACACACCGACCGCAGTGTAGTTCTCTGTGGGGCCAGCCTCAGCTTACGGTGTCCCCCAGCCAAGGGCCTCTGTCGCTTTGGCCAGGGGCGCATCACACAGGGATCCGGCCTCGGCACCCTGGGTAGAGGCTCCTGGAATTTGCTGTGAAGCCCCCACCTTGCCGCCTGCCCCTGCCCTCCGCGTTTGGCTGCCTCTCCTGACAGTGCCAGGGGGGCTGACATGTTTGCGTCATGGCGGTGGCCTAGCGATCCAGCGCTGTCTACCAGTGTCATCCGACATTCTGTGTCGGCATGAACTCCACTATGACCCACAAACGACCGCCATGCCATCCCACATTCACCCAAGGCCCTCGTGGCGGGGCCAGGCAGCCAGGAAGGGTGACTTTTTTTTCTTTTTTTTCATTTAGTTTCTGTCTTGATGTCCCGAACTGATGCAGACGCTTGCAATTTTGGATTGAAAGGCAGAGCCAGAAGATAAGATGGCTTTGGCGCTTACCTAGACACAAGAGCCTCATTCCTATAGTCAAGGGTCATGAGGTCAACAGGAAGTCAGGAAGGGAACAGGAAGGGAAATCCTTGTGCGTAGGAGCCTCTGATAGGAGCATCGGTACGGCATTTCTTTTCAAATAAACTCTGGCCAGAGTAGATTTCTGGAGCTGGCGTCGAGCGCCTTATCATCATGTGCATTTAGTGCAGGGGTCTCTTTTATTGATTTTATTTTGCTTTTTGCTCCAAAGGCGATTTTGCAATTGGAGTTACATTCTAGAATCACAGATATTTTAGGATTTAGCAGGGTGTGGTGGTGTACACCTGTAATTCCACTGCTTGGGAGGACGAGGCAGGAGGACCGAGGGTTCTAGGTCTAACTGCGGTATCTAGGAGTTAAGTGCCAGATGGGGCTACATGGTGAGACCCGATCCCAAAGAACAAAGCAAACAAAGAACAATGAAAAGATATTATAGAATTTAAAGAATTATATGTACTGGGGGTACCAACATGGACGCACATTGTAAGTGACGTTATCTATGTATTACTCTTTGGAGTTGAATTAAATTTAGTAGCGATGTGTAGTATGATGTTTTGCTTTATATTTCTACTATCACGTCAGAACAAGAATATGGCATCTTCTTCAAACAGCAAAATGGAAAGTTTCCATATCAAGATGTGTATGGATTTGTGGTACCATCTGTGTATGTGGGTACATACATATACATACACCTACATAGGGGTAGAGAGGTAGAAAGTCTAGAAGAGTTAGATCAGGCTGTTTACTATGTTTTATTTTCCACTGTTCTGTATTTTTGTGTTTTCCCAAGTAAAAAAAAAATAATAACAACAATGCTCTTACTTTAGACAGGTGTGTTGTTGTTGTTGTTGTTGTTGTTGTTGTTGTTGTTAGGTACCACTGAGTTTATGTGTGACTCATAGAGACCCAATGTACAACAGATGAAACACTATTGTCAGTGCTTCTCTGCTATTCATAGGATTTTCAATGGCGGATTGTTTTTTGGGAGTGGGTTACCAAGTCCATCTCCCAAGCCTACAGTATCTGGTGTTTCCAAGCAGTCTCCCATCCAAGGACTAACCAGGCCTGACCCTGCTTAGCTTCTGAGATCTGACGGGATCAGACACCCCTGTGGTATTGCTGTGGGCTAGACAGTGTGTTAGTGTGGTGTAAACTACAAATATATCAAACCCGTCTTCTTTTTAAAAAATCATATACTCAAAGAAGATTTGAGTCAAAAATGTCTGTTACATAAGAGAGAACCTCCCCACACCAGCAACAAACATAAAACAACCATCATCCGTTTCTTTGACGTAAGAGGGATTGTGCGCTTGGATCTGGTCCTCCAGGTCAAACAGTCAATAAAAGCTTTGACTGTTTTGAAGGTTTTTTTTTTTTTTTTTGGTTGTTGTTGTTGTTTTTGTGGTACTGGGGGTTGAACCCAGGGCCTCGTGCCTGCATGCTCTGCAAGTGCTGGAGCACTGAGCTGCACACCCAGCCCATTTTTTTACTTTTTGAGACAGAGTCTTGGAAGTTACACAGACAGCCTTTGGTCTCAAACTTGTGATCCTCCTGCCTCCACCTCCCGATTTGCTGGGATGACAGGCGTGCGCCACCGTGCCCTGCGCTGCTGATTTTTTCTTTTTAAGTGTGGGGGAAAAAAAGGCATAAGAACAGAGTTTGTACAAAAAACACTGACATAGCCACTACACTAAACTAATAAATACCGCCACCTCCTATTATTGCTTAACAGAACCAATAAACACCACCACCTAGCTATAATTACTTCTGGCCTTTTCTTTCCTTCTGAAACAAATAACACACTCACTGTTTTGGTTGAGGTCCCTTTTCTATGCTTTTCTGATGTGTCTCCCACACTTGTCTGTCCAGAGGAAACCAAAGTCATAAGTTTGGGGTGTTTTCTTGTAGCCCATGTTTTATGGAGACCTTTAGAAAGCAAATATCAAGAATATAAAGTTAAGTTAAAACTCTACCATCTGTTGGGTCCCTGTCTCAAACCCTGTGCAAAAAGAATCAATTCAGGGTGAGTCACAGCTCTGAAAAGCAAGAACTGTAAAAGGTCTAAGAGGAAGCAGGAAAAACTCCTCTCAATGAGGAGATAAGCAAAGTTTTCCTGGACAGAACACAAAAATGGCAAGATTATATATATATATATATATATATATATTAACAACTGTAGCCCTGTGGCATCTGATCCCGCCAGATCTCGGAAGCTAAGCAGGGTTGGGCCTGGTTAGTCCTTGGATGGGAGACCGCCTGGGAACACCAGGTGCTGTAGGCTTGGGAGAAGGACCCGGCAACCCACTCCCAAAAATCAATCCTCCATTGAAAACCCTATGAACAGCAGAGAAGCACTGACAATAGTGTTTCCCCTATTGTACACAGGGTCACTATGAGTCGGATACCGACTTGTTGGCACCTAACAGCAACAACGTGTGTGTGTGTACGTGTGTGTGCGCGCGCGTCACTTTATATAATATAGACTCATTGGACTTCATCAAAGCTTAAAATTTTAGGACACAATATTTCAGTTAAAGAGGAGGCAAAATTTCAACAGATCTATTGTACATCAAGAGGCTGGGATTTAGCTGAGTTGGTGGAGCACCACTCTCCCGTCTCTGAGGTCCCAGGTTCGATTCCCAGTGCCACAAAAAATGGGAGATGGACGTGGCAATCCACTCCTGAGGCAATCCCGAAACACTCAGCCACTGAAAACCCGGTGAGGGTCACTTTCAGTCGGACACGACTTGAGGGCACCTAACAACAACATCATTGTACATCATGGAGACTCTTGTTACTAATGACATATCCTTGAAAATTGCTAAGAGAATAGATTTTAAATGTTCTCACCACACACAAATTATGTGATGTAATCCATAGGCGGTGATTGTTGTTAGGAGCCATTGAGTCAGTCTTTTCATCTGTGCATTCAGTGCTTGCTCTTTTTCATATAGATTTCACAGTCAGAACTGTCTTATGGTTTCTTCTTAGATTATTCCAATATTTTTCCTGTAGTAACTTAGATTCCTGTATTTCTTTCTGTAAGAAGTAGCATCTGCTTTTTATTATCTTTACTAGTGAGTCACTTTCATAGTCACTAATGAGTTATTTTCAGGGGGAAAGTACTGGTTTTCTTGTATTAACATAGCAGCTGGCCAGTTTGCTGCACCTCCTCAGAATTTCTACCAACGGTGGTAAACTCTGGCAATCCGCCATGTGCCCTGCGAGGTTGCTGGTTAGCGATCCTCTTCTGGTTTCTCCTACAGCTGTGTCCCTTGTTGGTTGAGCCCAGGTCCTCCTTGGTAGCTCAGGTTGGGCTTGGAACTCGCGATCCTCCCGCCTCTGCCTCAACCCCAGCGCCAGGGCTGCAGAATAAGATGTAGATTAGGATGTCACGTGGATTGGTGGTTGAGAGAGCTCCTGCCTGGGGTGAATCTGATCCACAGTTTATTGTGTGGCCTTCTAAAAGCATTGGAAGGGAATATGTGCATATAATATAAGGATACACAGTGTATAATTATATTTAGGTAATTAGAACATTATATACACATAATCCCCATTATATACTATGCATACAGACATAGACATCTACACATACATACACATATACATGGACTGGGGTTTAGCTCAGTGCATAGAGCGCTCCTCCACACTCTCTGAGGACCTGGGTTCAATCCCCAGCACCTCCAAAATAGGAGAAGGATGTGGCAATCTACTCCCAAAGCAACAGCAATCAGCTGTTGAAAGCCCTATGTGGGTCACTAGGAGTCAAACCTGACTCCATGGCACTTAACAACAATAACAACAACCAACCTACATATGTTGTTGTGGTTAGGTGCCATCGAGTCGGTAACCGACTCATGGTGCCCTGCGTACAACAGGTGAAACACTATTGTCAGTGCTTCTCTGCTGTTCATAGGGTTTTCAATGGCGGATTGATTTTGGGAGTGGGTGGCCGGGTCCTCCTCCCACAACCTACATATACATATACATAAACCCCAAGCTGGGATTGAGCTCGGTTGGTAGAGCATAGCTGTGCATTTTCTCAGGACCCAGGTTTAATCCCCACCATGGCAAAAATGGGAGAAGGATGTGGCTGTCCACCCCCAAAACAATCATCCACTGAAAATCCTATGAGGGTCGCTATGTGTCGGACCTGACACCTAACAACAGCACCCAACAACAACAATGTACATTCCCGCGGTGGTGGGTGTCTGAACACCGACTAATAAAATTTCTGGACGAAATGCAGTGTTTGGTGCCTTTTGCTGCCCAGAAGACGACGGAGAATCCACGTCATTGCTTTTAGGACCATCGGCAGGGCCCTATTCTGGCCGTAACTTGAGCCTGGCGTTCCTTCAACCTGCTGATCCCTGTAAAATAGGACAATCAACACCGCTGAGAGGCTGCCCCTTTCCCAGTCCTGGGCGTGGGCGTGTGTGTGTGTGTGTGTGTGTGTGTGTGTGTGGTGTATTCAATGTCACAGGGGTAACCCTTCACTGGTGTGCTCTAAATGCCCCAGTCAGGTGATGGATAGACGATGCTCCTCCAGAGTGGCCCAGAGCAGATGGGGAGGTTCTGTCCCTCTTTGGGATGACAGGTGTGCGCTGCTTGGCTCCTCTTTGGTTTTTTGAGACAAGGCCTCCCTACAGAGCCCAGGCTGGCTTTGAACTCATGACTCTCTGGCCCCAGCTCCTGAGTGCCATGATCACAGGTGCGCACCCCCTCGCCCAAGTACAGA
>VMDO01009723.1:19454-56473 GCA_007922755.1 Pedetes capensis
TTGTTGTTGTTAGGTGCCGTCAAGTCGGTATCCGACTCATAGCGACCCTCACAGGGTTTTCAATGGCTGACTGTTTCGGGATTGCCTTGGGAGTGGATTGCCAGGCCCTTCTCCCATTTTTGCAGTGCTGGGAATCGAACTCAGGACCTCAGAGACTGCAGCATAGCGCTCTACCAACTGAGCTAAATCCCAGCCCCACACAAGTACAGATAGCATCCGTCTTAACCCAGCAAGAAACCCTGGGTCGGTACCAGAAGTGATGTGTCCGGTTCACCTGGGCTGGGATGCCAGACCCTCCCCCAGGTCTCTGGGAAGGGTCTGGGTCATGCACTCTGAGCAGGCTCCCCTGAGACACTGACAAACCTCTGCATCTGGACTCAGAGTTGGGGGGAAAGGCTGCAACCAGAAGATCAGGAAGCAGGGAGTCAGGAGCTTTATAAAAAGGCCAAGCAACCGCTGGGCGCGGTGGCGCACGCCTGTCATCCCAGCGACTCACAAGGCAGAGGCAGGAGGATCACAAGTTCGAGACCAGAGGCCATCTGCGTAACTTAGCGATACCCTGTCTCTAAAAGTAAAAAAAAATGGGCTGAGGGTGCAGCTCAGTGGTCCAGCACTTGCAGAGCATGCAAGCACGAGGCCCTGGGTTCAACCCCCAGGACCGCAAAAAAAAAAAAAAAAAAAGGTCAATCAGCAGGGTCCAGGTGGAGAGAGGGCCAGGATGCGGGTGCGGAGCCGGGACTCAGCCCAGAGGCCAAGCGCTTGTTTGGCTCTGGGAAGCCTCCACGCGTGGGGAGTGAGGGGGTTCTTTTAGACACCCGCACCGGACCACTTCCCTACCAAACACAAGCAGGAACCCAGCCTGGCCCGGGGCCTTCCCCATGCCTCCTCCCCGGCGATCAGAGCATCTGCCAAATTGGAAGGAGCCATGGATTCTGTCAGTAGAGATGGTCCGTGAAAAGTGTTCAGTGGACAGTGTTTTTCAGACTGAGCTTGTTTTCCTAGGACACAGGAGCCACGTGAACAGATGGGCTGCGTCCCAGAGCCCAGGTGGCCACTGTGCTCTCTCTGGTTTAGAATGCGTGATGTTTCCAACAAATTACAGGTCCTCTCCAGGCACCATGGTGCCCATCTCCAAACCCAGCCACTGGGGAGGCAGAGGCAGGGGGATCGCGAGTTCCAGGCCAGCCTGGGCCTCGCAAGATCTTGTCCCAAGTTGGGGCGGAGCCTGGCGTGGGCTACGCCTGTGATCCCAGCACTCGGGAGGCAGAGGCAGGAGGATCGCGAGTTCCAGGCCAGGGGCAGTCAGCTGGGGGCAATTTATCAAGACCCTGTCTCACAATAAGATAATTTAAAAAATAAGCCGGGTTTCAGCTCCCTGGTGGAGCAACTGTAAATTAGGGGCAAGACCCTGAGCTGATCTCCTGCAAAAAGTGAATTGATTAATTAAGTAAGTAATTACAGATCCTTGGGTTGAGGCAGAATTTGGTAGGTGTAATTTCTTCTCTGCTTTAGGTAGACTCTTTGGCAATGAGCTCGCGTCAGAATCATTTCCTAATTCGGCCAGTCTTCCAGCTCTTTCTGCCTTGCCAAGGAAGTGTTGCCCATTTAACGCTGAGCCCCTTCTATCATCTTAAAAACTTTAATGCGGTCCTTCGACACGTGCCCTAAGAATGCTGCACCTTGATTCCTCAAACAGGAAGATACTTGAGGACTTGGTTCCAGCTTAGATGCCTGAGTTGTTTCCCCATTTGTTACTTATCCGCTATGGATGCTCTGAAGCTTGATACCAGATTTGCGCCGGAGAAGCAGGCTCTGCGTCCAGAAGCCGGTCTTCCCCTCTGCCCCCGGGGGGAGCGCGGTGTAAACTCAGAACCTGGGTTATACTCTGTGCCAACACATTTTTGAGCCATGATAGAGGAGCCCGGTAAAACTAAATCAGAAGAAATTTGTCCTTACTTGAAATCATTTCCCTGGGAAGAGCCGATGCCAGCTGTGGCGCTGGCAGTGCCATCTGGCAGGGAAGGAGGGGACCTCGCCATGAAAGGGACTCCCAACAAGGAGCCTTCAGAAACACAGCTTCCGCATCCTGGAAGAATCAGGCCCGCTGTCTCTGTGGTTGCCCAGCAAAGAAAGAAAAGATCGCAATGAGCGACCGTTGGCTCTTTGTGCCAAGTGACAGGACTCGCCCAGCTTCAGGGTCCATGCCTACTCATGCCAGGGTGCCCAGGGTGCCCCACTGCCTCACCGGTCACTAACCTCATTTCCCCAGTGACCCGAGTTTTAGCTTCTCCTCTGCTACCTCTACCCCACTTCCTCTCTCTTAAATACCGACCTAGAAAATCCCTCTTACTCCACAGAATCCCCCCTGTCAACTAGGTGCTGGGTTGAGTCACCGTAGGAGAAGATAAGGGATGTGGGGGAGGAAGTGGACCTTTACAGAGGCCTGCTGCTCCAAGGCAGTGTGCTGGCTTTTCACAAGCCCTGGGCCACAGCAGCCCACAGCCCACAGCTGTCCCACGTACAGCGTCAATATAACGCATCAGCGCCGTTGAAGCCCCACGTTGCAGATGAGGAAACCGAGGCTGGAGTTCAGCATGAGGACTTAGCGCAGCACTCCATTGCAAAGAAAAATGACATAGTGAAGTCAGTGCTCAGTACCCACAGATTCTGCACCTGTGAATGCAACCAGCCACACATGGAAAAACATTCAGGAAAACGATTGTGTCTGTGCTGAACATTACACATCCTTCCCCAAATGATACAGTGTAACAACTATTTGCATAGCATTTACATTGGAATGGGCAGGAGAAGGAAAGAGATCATTGAAAGTAGATAGGAGGATGTGCAGTGGGTTATATGCAAATGCTGGGCTAATTTGTATGAGCAACTGGAACTTCTGCATATTTTAGTATGTGCTGAGTGTCTTAGAACGGATCCCCTGTGGATAGCAAAGAATGATTACACTCAGGTTATTTTTTCTCCATTAGTGTCAGGCACTATTTACCTAATGCTCGCAACAGTGTTGCAACATTATCCTTATTAGCCACACTTTGTTTTTAATCCGGAAGAAATGGGGAGCTTAAGTAACTTGCCCTAGGTCACAGGCTACAAAAAATAAACTTAAAATTTGATTCCAAGAATTCTGGGTCGAGAATCTGCCCTCCCAACCACTGCATCCTATACTATTTCTAGTCACAAAACCACACCGTTCACTTGAATAACGCTCGGAAAATAGCGATTGAGCCAAATGTTTATCTTAGTCGCATCTTTCTATCTCAGGAAGTAATTAAGAGCGGGTGAAGTGAATGTCCGGGAAGCCTGGGCCACTCTGAGAAGTGGGGTTCGTACAGACCCGTAAGGTGGTTTGGATGCCCCCATACCAGACCTGTCATGGCGTTTTGGTTAGTGGTAACTGCGCCTCTCCAGTTCTTCCTGAATCTTCCTTTACGAGAGTCAGTTCACAGGGGACCCTGTCTCTCCATTTAGAGGTGTCAGATTCCCCAGCGGTTCCAAGAATGAAATCATTCTTGGCCTGTCCAGGAGAGACTTATCAGGACTCAATCTGGCATTCTCTGTCTCTTCCCCTGCAAGTGTTTCTTGGGTCCTCATCCTGTCAATGCTCCTGCCCGACAATAAAAGAAACAGAGCTAGGGATTGAGAAGGTACCCGTCGATTCCCGGACCATGGCTGTGATAACAGAGAAGGGGAAATCAACCACATGGAACCATAACTGGACTCATTCAGCTCTGCTGTTTGACTCTCACGAAAGGGAGACAGATCATGTGTGTAAGATAGAAGTTGCATTTAACTGCCTGCAAAGAGGAGTAATTATGGCATCAAACTCAGGACCTGTTTTATTCACCTCGTGAGATGATCAGAAAAGGCGGTGTTTGCTTTTGGTTGGGAAGTTCAGAGCAGGAGTCTCTGCAGTCCTCTTGATATTTTGCTTCGTTCTTCCAGAAGGGCTGCAGTGGTTCCAGCCATCTAGGGTAGGCAGGATGGAAGAGAAAGGAGGGAGAAAAGAAAGGGAGCCACTAAGGAAGCAAACTCCTACTCAAGAGCTTCCCCTAAAAGTCTGCCCTCTTTGCCAGGTGCGGTGGCACACACCTGTAATCCCAGCAACTTGGGAGGCTGAGGAAGGAGGATCACAAGTTTGAGGTCAGAGGCAGCCCGCGGAACTTACCGAGACCCTGAAAAAAGTAAAAATTGGGCTGGAGGTGTAGCTCAGTGGTAGAGCATTTGCAAAAATATGTGTGAGGTTCTGGGTTCAAACCCTCAGTACCATGGGAAAAAAAAAAAAAAGAAAGAAAAGAGAGAAAAAAATCTACCCACTTTTCCCCACACATCTGTAAGAGAAGCTGGGCAGATAGCCACCCCTGATGATATGGGATGAAAGGGAGACTGGATACCAAGAAATTCCTGCTCTGTATTTCTGTTGGCTCAGGAGTGGCTGTTATCAAGGACAGTATCTGAGCACTGTCAAATCTGTTTTTCCTCTTTAGAAAATTCTTGGAAGTACTGTCTGCTAGTGCAGCCTAGCGGCCTTGGATCCACATTCTAGGACTGAGCAAGTATAATACAGATCAAGCTGTGACCGACCAAAAGAAAGACTATATTTCTAAAGCCTTTCCTTTGAAATGAATAAAGGACTACAACATTTTAAAAAAATTCACTCTAACTAGTGATGAGCTCATTGGTGTAGGCTGGCCATCCTTTTCTATATTTGTGAATCGGGATGGTAGTCCAGCCCATCTACGAGCTGCCCCGACTTCTAAGAAGACTTCAGGAATGGTAGAAAAGAAATATTTAAAGAGGGGAAATGTGAATTGTCTCCTTATTAAATCAAGAGTGAGCCAGGCCTAGTGGTACCTGCCTGTAACCCCAGCACTGGGGAGGCTGAGGGAGGAGGATCGCAAGTTGGAGACCAGAGGCACCCTGCATAACTTCGCAAGACCCTGTCTCAAGATAAGAAATAAAAAAAGAGGTCTGGGGTGCAGCCCAGAGGTATAGCGCTTCCAAAGCATATGCGAGGCCCCGTGTTCAGCCCTCTAGTACCACAAATAAGTAAACAAATAAACAAATAGTTCAAGAGTGAAGTAGAATAAGACATGGAAATCGTAGTGAATCAGGATCCTGCCAATTATGTTTTTTACCTGTATTTCTCATTTTGGAGATGTCTCCTGCCCCCCCCCATCTCTGTCTTTATCTTTATGCACAGTAGAGAAAAATTTCAACAGTAACCTCTTACCACCCAGGGATTCTGAGGGTCTATGATTTCGTGTCATTGCTTTTCCAAGAAGTATTCATGGAGCGGATAAAGTATCTGGAGCTTTGTTGTTGTTGTGTTAGGTGCCGTCGAGTCATATCTGACTCATAGTGACCCTCATAGGGTTTTTAATGGCTGTTTTGGGATTGCCTTGGGAGTGGGTTGCCATGTCCTTCTCCCATTTTGCAATGCTGGGAATTGAACTTGGGCCCTTAGAGACCGCAGAGCAGTGCTCTACCAACGGAGCTAAATCCCAGCCCCATCTGGAGCATGTTGTTGTTGTTGTTGTTAGGTGCCATCAAGTCGGTATCCGACTCATAGTGACCCTCATAGGGTTCTCAATGGCTGTTTCAGGATTGCCTTGGGAGTGGATTGCCAGGCCCTTCTCCCATTTTTGCGGTGCTGGGAATTGAACTCGGGACCTCAGAGACTGCAGCACAGCGCTCCACCAACTGAGCTAAATCCCAGCCCTTCATCAGGGAAAGAGGAGACAGGCAATCCAGCATAGTGGGTATAAAATGCAGCATTATGGTCTAATGTAATTATGGTACAATCTATGTATAATTGCAAGAAAGAGCTATAACTCCAACGTCAGGCAATGCTCAGGTGTGCAGTAGGGCCTGCGGGCTCTTTAGGATAATTATGTGTGGAAGCACTGACTGTGACAGGATTCAAAGCCAACAAAGCTCCGAGAGGCCCTGTTCTTTATTTTTTCCTTGCTAAGTGTACCAGCACGTTATCCACGCCTGCAGTCACAAGTGCAGCCTGCCAGTATCCAGGGAAGTCGCAAACGGAAGTGAGAAGCTAATGTTCCCGTGTGTGGCTCTGGCTCAGTTCCAGCCTGCGAGGTGGTTTTCTTAATTTAGAATTAACTTTAAATTCGGATGTCTTGCTCCTGCGCCACCAACCCTGCTGCCGGGGTCCAAGATAAGCTAAGCCACAGGAAAGCTCCCCACAGCTCTGGGGTCACCCCACTGATTTCATGAAACAGGTGTTGAGTCCCCGTGAGAACCGATCTGAGTCTCTGGGAACCCATTTCAGGGGGCAGCTATGGGCCACAGGGGCTGGGGTGTAGCTCAGTTGGTAGAGCACCGCTCTACAGTGTCTGAGGTCCTGAGTTTGAATCCCAGCACTGCAAAAATGGGAGAAGGACGTGGCAATCCACTCCCAAGGCAATCCCAAAACAGTCAGCCATTGAAGACCCTGTGTGGGTCGCTATGAGTCGGACTCGACTTGATGGCTCCTACCAAGAATGGGCAACAGAGGGACGATGCAGAAGGAACCCCAGTGAGTCAGAATCAGTTGGGGTGACGCGACAGAGTCCTCTCTGGCCGCATCTTGACGACAGCACCCCTACAGGGTAGTGTAATATTTCTTTCTTGAGTCATCTGGGGTCCCAAGGGCAAGCTGTAGGTACCCAACCTCACACAGGCTGAAATCCTGTCCTTCCAATAGATTGCCCAGGACTGGAGCTCATTCTCAGGACAGAAGCAGACACGCGAGTTGATGCATCCAGCCGCCCACGGCCTCTGTAGGTCAAGTTGTAGCCATGTGTCTCTCCTGAGCCGTCAGAACCCAGGGGTGGGCATGAGAACAAGACGGGCCGGGACCTGGACTCATCTTGCAGCTGGCCCTCGGCGGCTCCACCCTCTTTGTGGGCCTGTCTGCCCCTTTCTGCCATGTGAACCGGAAGCAGAAAGAGCTGAGAGTCTTAAGAGTCTCAGAGAAAGCCGGGCGTGGCGATGCACACTTGTCATCCCAGCCCTCGGGAGGTGGAGGCCGGAACGTCCTGAGTTCAAGGCAGAGGCAGCCTGTGCAACTTTGTAACAAGGGATTTATTTACATCCAGTATATCTTGGTTAAATTCATGGGTTTTAGTATTGTATCTTCCCTCTCAGGGTACAGCCATCTTGTTTGCATGTAATTCCAGCATTTCTCTTACAGCATTTATCTTAAGTTAACTTTTAGATTTGGATGGTACCAGTACTCAGGAGGGGCTGGGACTTAGCTCAGTTGGTAGAGCACTGCGCTGCAGTCTCTGAGGTCCTGAGTTCAATTCCTAGCACCACAAAAATGGGAGAAGGACCTGGCAATCCCGAAACAGTCAGCCATTGAAAACCCTGTGAGGGTCGCTTTGAGTCAGATACCGACTCGACAGCACACAACAACAACAACAACAACAACAACAACAAGTACTCAGGAGCACTTCCTTCATACCATACTTCTACCCATTTTTTAACTCTAGATTTTGATTTATCTGCAGATGTGCATGTTAAAGAATTTATTTAGGAAAGGTACTGCATTTTCTGCTTTCCAAGGATTCATATGTTGTTGTTGTTAGGTGCTGCCAAGTTGGGTTCTGACTCATAGTGACCTTACGTATAACAGGGGAAACGCTATTGTCAGTGCTTCTCTGCTGTTCATAGGGTTTTTGATGGCTGAATGATTTTTGGGAGTGGGTTGCTGGGTCCTTCTCCCAAGCCTACAGCACCTGGTGTCCCCAGGCGGTTTCCCATCCAAGCACTAAGCAGGCCTGACCTTGCTTAGCTTCTGAGATCTGACGGGATAGGACATCACAGTGGTATGGCTGCAGGCCAGGTCTTACATAGCTGACATATTATGTTGCTTTATAGATGAAGAATAACCTTGCTGGGTGCCAGATTGTTAAGTCAAAGCCCTTGCCCCTAGCACTCAATGACCTCTCTCCATTGTCTTCTGGAATGTTGAGCACTACAGATAAGTCCAAGAAGATCTTTCTTACCCTATAATTAACCAATGTTTTTGTACCAATACATTTACAGAATATTTTCTTTATTCTTCCATTTCAAATGCATCAATTGTCAAGATAAGTCTAAATGTCGGCATCTTTTAAGTTATGTTACCTGAGTAACAATAAGCCTTATAGCTCCAGAGAGGTAAGTTTTCAGCAAAATTTTTTCATCGATTATATTTTAGGTTATTACTTCTATTCCACTTCTTTCTTACTGTTCTTCAGAAATAACAATTTTTGGTATATCCCTATTCTGTGTTCTTCATGCTTATCATCTCTTCTTGTATGTTTTTATCCCTAAATCCTTTTTTTCTGCATGACAGAACTAATGATACTTATTTTCCCATCTGCATTGCCGAGTCTATTTTCTCTACTATAAATTTTGCTCTTGACTGAACTTCTCGCTTCTGCTGTGCCATTACTGAATTTTCAAAACATTTCTTATATATCAACTAGTTTTCTTCTAGTCAACAAGTGTGCCTGTGAATACCACAGGGAGCACAAAATGAGAGCCACGTCATTTCCTTTTATTTCCTATAAATATTTTTCACGGTGTACATTTTCTTTAGTCTCCAAAGTGCTTGAATCTCCTGCAACTTTTATGCTCTGAATCCCTTTCCTGGATTTCAACCTTGGCGTGTTCATCTCTTCCAGTGCCCCCATGATTTGCACAAAGAGATAAATAATGGAATAGGAGCGTCCATAAAATAGGACGAGTCTCGCTGAGCCAGCATTTCCTGAGTGCAGACAGAGCCACAAATATGGACGGCTCCATCAGGGGACATTCGGCTCTGCGTGGCCAGGCCTGGGACCTCGGGGTCAGCTTTCCTTCTGCTTTTTGTTAGGCCTGGCTGTCACTCAAGATGCAGGTCCAGCGACATGGCCTTTCCTTCCTGCTATTTTCTGCTTCCATGGTGTAGCTTCCCGTGGCCTTGGAGATTCTAAGTCTATCAATGTTGGGTGATGATTGCATTGGTCAGACTTTGTATCGATGGGACAGATCGCCTGACATAAACGACTCAAAAGAAGGAAAGAGGTATTTTAGCTCGCAGCTGCCAAGACTTCAGTCCATCGTTCTCGGACCCATTGGTTCTGGGCTTGTGGCGAGGCAGAACATCATGGCGCATCGTGGCGCATCATGGCGGCAGGAGGCACGCGGAGGAGGAGAATCTTCACATCATTGCTGGACAGGAAGCGGAGAAGGCAAGGGCCTGGGGCCCAGGCAAAACTTTCACCTCCCCAGTGACCTACTCCCTCCAGCAAGGCCCCGCCTCCTGAAGTTTCCAGAACCTTCCAAAACAGTGCCAGCTGGTTGGGGACCAAGCATTCAACACATGAGCTTATGGGGGACATTTTATTTTCAAAACATAACAATGAGATTGTACAGCAGAGCACCCCAAAACTCAGTGACTTATCCCAACATGTATTTATGCTGACATTCACGGATGTGCAGGTTGACTGAGGCCCGGTTGATCTAGGCTAGGCTGAGCTGGGAGGCTCTGATTCCAGAACACTGTGGATCAAGTCAGCCGCATGTGTTCATTCTGGGCGTTGTTGTTATTAGGTGTGGTTGAGTTGGTGTCTGACTCACAGCAACCCTATGTACAACAGGCAAAACACTATTGTCAGTGCTTCTCTGCTACTCATAGGGTTTTCCATGGCTAATTGATTTTCGGGAGTGGGTTGCCGGGTTCTTCTCCCAAGCCTGGTGCTTCCCTGTGGTCTCCTGGTGTTCCCAGGCGGTCTCCCATCCAAAGACTAACCAGGCCTGACTCTGCTTAGCTTCTGAGATCAGACGCCACAGTTATGTGTCCAGGTTATGTGTCCAGTTGTGTGTCCAGGCTCATTCTGAGTGTAGTCACCAGAAACACAGAAAAATTGTGTTTTTCATTGAGACGTCGTTGGTATCAGAGGACAGGCCCCACTTCCTCAGCTCATGACTCACGGGCTAACTTATTGCCTGGAGCAAGTCCCCTGGTCACATCCAACACTAGTGGGGCAGGAATATCATCCAAAGGAGGGAGAATAAATATTTGCTTTGCAATCTTGCAAATTATATCTCCCACTTGTTCCCCTAATGTAACGATAGACAATTGCAAAAGAGTTTAAATGAAAAGCCCTTGGTTTATTTCATTGCGCCTCAGATGCCCACCCAATGCCAAATCCGGTGGGGCTGGTGTGTCTCTTCCAGAACTTTCTTCACTTCAACCACCTAACTCTCCACCTTCCTTAAGTGCTTACATGGAGCTGGCGATTTTGCGCCTCGGTTGTCTTGTTCTCCTAGCGTGTCTGCTTTCCTCTAGCACATTAAAATGTCGTAGGCAGCAAATAAAATTTTAAAGCATGAAATCAGCATGGTTAACTGAATCCAACAAACGCAGCCCCGCACCCCTTAGTCACGTGCTCCGCGCGTGATCCGAGAGGCACCAGCACCCGCCAGCTCCCGGGTCTGTTTGCTCAGAGGACGAGGATGCGCCCTCACCGCAGTCTGAGCCTGTGGTACGGGTCCTAAAACGGGAACTTCTACCCCTCACCCATGTGCCGTGTTTGTGACCTGGTTACTGAAACAGAGGCTGCAACTCCTAACCACTTGCTTTTTTGGTGATTTGGTAAAAAGGAGGCGTGATCTACCCAAGGGCCATCTTGGTGACCTGGTCTCTACCCAGAGGGCCGCAAGGCTCTACCACCTGTCATACGGTGATCAGTTTCCAAAGCAGAAGGCCAGGGTCTTCCCAGGGCCCTGTTTGTGATCCGGCTCCTAACACAGCACCGCGCCATGTTCCCACACACGACATATTTCCACCCCAACTGCTAAAACAAAGGGAGCGCATGGCTTAGACCCAGTCTGCACGCGGGATCTTGTTCACGGGGTCACAGGTGAAAATCACACCGATTGTTTCCGGGTAAAAAGAGGTCGCTGGGCTGTGTGGGGTTTCCCTCCATGTTCTAAGAAAAAAAAAAAAAAGGTGAATTTCACTTTTCAACCTCAAACCAAGCATCCGGTGTCTTATTTCCTAAATTTCAGCAATGGGTGGGTGTTACTTCCGAAATGGGAGGGGCACCCATTGCCATTCATTTCTGTCACTTTGTAGTCTTTCTTTCCCATGCAGCCTAGACCCATCTCATTGTGGTTTTCCAATTCTTTTTTTTTTTTTTTCCCCACATCCTGGGAGACAAACCCAGGGTCTCACACATACTTTGCAAATGCGCTACCCCTGAGCTGCACCCCCAGTCCATTTTTTATTCTTTCATTGTAGCTCAGGGTCTCCCTAAGTTACACAGGCCGCCTCTGGCCTCACACTCACCACCCTCCTGCCCTGAGGAGCAGCCACCACGCCCGGCAGCCTTCCGATTCTTTATCCTTTGCTTGCGCATCTATTTTGATTTTCCTCATTCGTTTACATCCCGCATTTTCCTGAATCTCCGCTCTTTAATAATGGTCACTAGACTTTATTCGGTTCCTCTTCTTGCTGTAAAGTTTTTGGTACAATCATGGCCCATTCTGTTGGCTGTTTGCATTTGCCATATGTTTTTCTTTGGATTGGGGATTTTCCTCAAGGCGTTGGTTGTTTTTCCCACTTCAAGACAATGTACACTCATTCTTATATTCAACAAATATTGATGGGGAGTTGACTTTGGCTAGGTATGATCAAGATAAAGTTGTCAACTGACTATGGTCACTGTCCTCAAGGATCTTACAGCCTGATGGACAAAACACAAAGGTCAGCAGGCAAGTTTTTCATACCCCATTGTTAGTACTGTGAGAAAGTTGTTGTTATTGTTAAGTGTCATTGAGTTGGGTCCAACTCACAGTGACCTGATGTACAACAGATGAAACACTACCCGACTCTATGCAGTGCCCAGCAGTATGTCAGTGCTTCGCTGCTATTCATAGGGTTTCCAATGGCTGATTGTTTCAGGTGTGGGCTGCCAGGTCCTTCTCCTGTTTCTGTGCTGCTGGGGATCGAACCCGGGGCCTCAGAGAGCACAGAGCGGCCCTCTACCAACTGAACTAAACCCCATCCCCACTACCTGAAAATATTCAGTCAGAATTACTTACTGAGGGTCATGAGGGCAGGAAAAGGAACTTTCCAGAATGAGGCAAAGTAACGCAGTGATTTCTCATCCTGTTGTCCTGCTGACTGCCAGATGGACACTGTCAAGAGAAGCTTGAAAGTGTAAATGCCATTCTTCAAATGAGAAAAGAAGCCAGTATGGCATAGCCACAGACAGCTTCCATTTCCCTGTTCCCAGACGGAATTATGTGTGGAGCAAATTCAGCCTCCAGCCTAGAGCAGAGACGGAGACCATGAGCCTAATTAAAGAGATGAAGTTGTCTACTACATCATTAACAGGCCCAGCAAAATTCTGTCTTGTATTTGTATTGCTCTGCATTTTTATTAAAGGAATTTAACATGTTTGGTATCCATTTGATCCTCACAAAATGCACCTCTCTATGAGGTGGTAAGTCAAGCGTTATTATTAATATGATTATCTTATTATTACTATCCTTCTTCTCCTTTTTACTATTATGGTTATCCCTCACTGGATGAGGATACGGATTCTAAGCTATTAAATGACCCACTTGAGAACTCGTCAGTGGCAGAACCCATCGAGATCTGGTTTATTTGCCCCAAACAGGAGACAGAAATTTCAGTCAGCCACCTGGTCGAATAGGCTCAGCTGCACTTGATTGCGTGGGAGGCTGAGGGCACAGCTAATTAATTTCATTTTCTAGAACTGCGGCAGTTGACAACTAAGGCGTCGTGAAAAGACTCAAGATATAAGTGGTTCTTGCCTTTGTGGTACTGAATGCCTTTGGTTCCCTTTCACTTTTCACACCTGGGTCACAACCCAAGGAAAAGGGCAGGGATCCAAAATGTGGGACGTGCTGCACCTTCTCACTGGGCACCAGGGCGCCCCCGGTGATCCCAGCACTCGGGAGGCAGAGGCAGGAGGATTGCGGGTTCCAGGCCAGCCTGGGCCTTGCCAGACCCTGTCTCAACATCGAGAGATCTCATCTTCAGGCGGCGGAGAAGCCTGGCTTGGTGACCAACCTTGCGATCCCAGTACTATGGAGGCGGAGGCAGGAAGATCGCAAGTTCGAGACGAGAGGTAGTCTGCGTAATTCAGCGAGACCCTGTCTCAAAAAGTAAAAAAATGGGTTAGGGGTGCAGCTCAGTGGTCCAGCACTTGCAGAGCATGCAGGCGTGAGGCCCTGGGTTCAACCCCCAGTACTGCAAAAAAAAAAAAAAAAAAAAAGAAAGAAAGAAAGAAAGAAAGAAAAAGAAAAAGGCAGCATACGTGGTAGTCACCTGCTTTTCTCCCATTACACTTTCTTCTTGCCCCTCCCCCTTTTCTTTAGTCCATTATTTTTCCCTACATAGGTCCCATCTACTTTCATGACCTGTATATTTTAATAATACTAACAATATTATTATATTCATTATACTATAATTGCAATAATATTAATTGCATTACTCCTAATAATAATACATATTGAGGTCTACCACCCACATTTGAGAGAAAACCTGGTGTTTATCTTCCCGGGTCTGGCTTATTTCGCTTAAAATGATGATCTCTAGTTCCATCCATTTTCCAGCCACTGCCATCCATAATTTTGTCCTTCTTTACAGCTGAATAAAACTCCGCGGTGTCTGTACAGCACAATGTCCTTATCCGCTCATTTGTTGACGGGCACAAGGTCGGCTCCACACCTTGGCTCTTGTGGATGACCCGGCAGTAAACACGGATGAGCAGATCCCAGCTCTCCATTTTCTGATGTTTCCAGTGCTGCCTGCTCATTGCACAACCGAATGTTGCCACCTCCCTCCAGCCCCGCCAGCCAGAACAGCAGGCAAACCCCACCTTGGGGCCGGAGCTCTGGTTTTTCCTGTGCCTGGAAATCTCTTCCTCTAAATAGCACACAAGTCGGCCTCCTTCGGGTCTCTTCTACAGTGCGACCTTCTCCGTGGAACGGTCCTAATGTCCTTATTTGACATTGCAATAATGCCCTTCCTTCCCCCTTCCCTCTGCCCTGTGTCTCTCCTCCGGATGTTTCATTTTATCCGTTTAGTTTGTATTTTTTTCCATCTCCCCCAACTGTAAACTATAAGCCCCTTGAGCACAGAGGATCTTTCTCTTTCTTCATCCCCTGATGCCCTCAAGTGCCCAGGAACTTGGTAGGTTCTCAGTGCATACAGCTGGCCCTCGGGAGCCTTGGGATTATGCCCAAGAACCTTTCTGGGGTCTGCAGCTCTGCTAGTGCTGCAATGTTTGTGTAGAGCCTGTTCTCATCTGCTGTTTACTTTAACATCTCTGTTGTTGTTGTTGTTGTTGTTGTTAGGTGCTATGGAGTTGGTGTCCGACTCATAGTGACCCAACATACAACATGTGAAACACTGTTGTCAGTGCTTCTCTGCTGTTCATAGGGTTTTCAATGGCTGATTGACTTTTTGGGAGTGGGTTTCCGGGTCCTTCTCCCAAGCCTACAGCTCCTGGTGTTCCCAGGCGGTCTCCCATCCAAGGACTAACCAGGCCCAACCCCGCTTGGCTTCCAAGATCTGACGGGATCAGATGCCACAGGGCTATGGCTGCAGGTAGAGAAAAGAATTGGGGTGTGCAACATTGCAGAGCTTTTTCAGCCTGTCGTTCCCTCCAGAGGTGACAGAACTGTGTCATCAAATTAATCCCCATACCTTCCGCGGAAGCTGAAATGGACTCGGCTCTGCCCTAGCATCTGGCCAGGGAAGAGGTGGCCCCCAGCTGTGCAGGTCTCCGAGGGAGTCAGGGGCGAGCTGCAGCCGGCGCTGAGCCTCCCGCTCTGTCCCTTTTAGCAGCCTGGCTTTTCATCTCGTCAAGAATTCAGGGCGTCGGTGGGGACCCAGCCCCGAGGCTCCTGTCACAGCAGGCAGGCAAGGTCAGCGTCTCTGCTCTTTCACCGCGAGGCAGCAGAGTTAGCACAGGAGGTCTCGCAGAGGGGCTTCATCCTGGCCTTCTGATGGGCTCTGGGGAAGGACAGCAAGTGGGAGGGAAGGCGGGTGGGAAAGATCATGCTCCGGAACTAATGGAAGATCCACGTTTATTCATTCAACAAACATCGGCCACTTTTACTGTTGTGGTGTTAGGCTGCCTGACGGAAGCACCGTAGGAGAGGGAGGAGTCACAACACTACCTCAGCACTCAGCCGCGATCCATTCTGAGGGCTGCTGTGGTGCCCAGCAGTGCAAGTGGCCAGCGCCTTGTAACTGCTTGGTGTTTTGCTTTCTCCCTCCCTTTATTGGTAGATGTTGGTGGGGTGCAGAGTAACACAGCACTGGCTTTTCCCATTATGCAACTATGACATCACTTTTGGTGACACTTTTATCAATTTATAAGGTTTATGGAACCTTCTGACTAATATGTAGTAAAACTCCTATGCATGTTGTTGTTGTTGTTGTTGTTGTTGTTAGGTGCCATCCAGTCGTGTCCGACTCCTTCTTGTTGTTGTTAGGTGCCGTCGAGTCAGTATCCGACTCATAGAGACCCTCATAGGGTTTTCAATGGCTGACTGCTTCGGGATTGCCTTGGGAGTGGATTGCCAGGCCCTTCTCCCATTTTTGCGGTGCTGGGAATTGAACTCGAGACCTCAGAGACTGCAGAGTGGTGCTCTACCAACTGAGCTAAATCCTAGCCCACTCAAATGCATACTTGAGTTATGTTGTTGTTATTAGGTGCTGTTGAGTCGGTGTCTGACTCATAGCGACCCTGCATACAACAGGTGAAACACTATTGTCAGTGCTTCTCTGCTGTTCATAGGGTTTTCAATAGTGGATTGAATTTGGGGAGTGGGTTGCAGGGTCCTTCTCCCATTAAATTATATCCCCTATTTTTCCCATGCATTCATGAAGTTGTGTTGTTTACATCGAGACCATCCTCTCCCCTTTATCCCTCTACATTGATCCTCCTCCCCACCCCACCCTCCGCAATCTTTGCTTCCCTCTGCGAGTTCCTTCCTCCTTCTTTCTACTCTATATTGTTCCTTCTTCACCAAGTTTAATTGTGCATTTTTTATATATCAACTTATGTATAGGATTTTTTTCTTCCTTTAAGTAAGATCAAGCTCCCCACATGAGTGAGAACATATGGTATTTCTCTTTTTGAGTTTATGTTCATTCCCTTAAGATGATATCCTCCAGTTCCATCCATTGTGCTACAAATGACATTATTTCATTTTTTATTGCTGAGTCATATTCCACTGTGTGTGTGCCATAATCTTCTGATCTTTTCTTCTGTTCATGGGCACCTTGGTTGGTTCCATATCCCTGCTATTGTTTTAAGTATATTTATTGGCTCCAGCATCAAACTGAATAGCTCATTCAGGCACATCTGTGCCACTGCATACTTAGCAATAAGTTCTTTTTTAAAATTCCATTCTCATTCTTACTATTTTCCTCTTTCCTTCACTTTCACCACTAGAAAGTTTCTTGGGAGTCATATATATTTATATATAAAATATGTATACATTTTATAAAACATGGACTCATGAACACACCCCCAGGACAGGTCTTTACTGCTTGGAATCCACATGCAAAATGACACTTTTCCCCTTCGGCTTACCAGGAAGGATCATGGGTAAACATGGCGTCTCATCCTGGTTTCAGTATGGTAGTTGAGCACCGAACCAAAAATCTCTTGAAAATATTTGCTGCGGGCTGAAATGTTTGAGCGTGTGGCAGTTGGAGTGGTGAGGCGCCACTGTATTTTGGCTCACGGTTTCCGAGGGCTCAGCCCATCGCTGTTTGGCCCCATGTGCTTGCACAGAAAATCACAGCAGCAGGAGTGTGTGGCAGAAGAGACGGTTTGGTGGCCAACCAGGAAGCAGTGAGTGAGGCAGAAAGCAGTCGTTGTTGTTGTTGTTGTTAGGTGCTGTGGAGTCTTGTCAGACCCATAGCGACCCTCATAGGGTTTTCAATGGCTGACTGTTTCAGGATTGCCTTGGGAGTGGGTTGCCACGTCCTTCTCCCATTTTTGAGGTGCTGGGAATCAAACCTGGGACCTCAAAGACTGCAGAATGGCGCTCTACCAACTGAGCTAAACAAAAAGTAGTTAGGGATGATAGATCCCCCAAAGACCCGCCCCCAGTGACGTACTTCCTCCAGCTGGACCCCACCTCCTAGGGTTTCTGCAAAATAGCGCCACCTGCTGGGCCAAGCATTCAAAACATGAACCAGCTGGGGGATGCTTTGTATTCTGTCCATGACAGCAATGTGTCAATCTGGGCCAGGTGGCAGAGCAAGTGCAATGCACACCTCCCGCCGGCAGAAGCCAACACAGCAGGACAAATAAAACCTCTAAGGTGAGCAGCAATGACAGAGGTCTGGGAGCAGGTGTCAGGAAAGACCAGGACACCAATGCTGTCCCCAGAAATGTCCCCCAGACCACCTGCTCCTCCTCCTGAGTTAGATGGGGACATTCGTTGTTAGGTGCCGTCATAGCGACCCTGTGTACAACAGAACAAAACACTCCCTGATGCTGCGAGAGGCACATGATCTTTCTTATGTTTAAGCCCATTGTTGCAGCCATTGTTTCAATCCATCTAGTTGAAGGTCTTCCTTTTTTTGTTTTTGTTGACCTGCCACTCTCCCAAACATGATGTCCTTCTCCAGGGATTGGTCCCTCCTAACTACATGTCCAAAACACATCAGATGCAGTCTGGCCATCCTTGCTTCCAGGGAGCACTCTGGTTGCACTTCTTCTAGGACAGATCTGTTGGTTCTTTTGGCAGTCCATGGTATATTCAGTATTCATCTCCAGCACCATAATTCAAAACCATCAAATTATTCTCCTGTCTCCTTTATTCACTATCCAGCTTTCATAAGCAGATGATGCAACTAAAAATATCATGACATGAGTCAAGTGTACCTTTGTCTTCAATGTGACATCTTCGCTTCTCAGCACTTTAAAGAGGTCTTTTGCAATAGCTTTTCCCAAAGCAATGCGTCTTTTGATTTCTTGACTGCTGCTTCCACGGGTGTTGATTGTGGAAACAAGTAAAGCAAAATCTTGGACAACCTCAGTCTTCTCTCCATTTATTGTGAAACTGCATACTGACCTAGGTGTAAGGGTTTTTGTTTCCTTGATGTCAGAGGGCCCCAAAAAGGGGCAGAAAATCCTTCGACTCGCTTCCACTATTTACCCCTATTTTGCTGGCACAATGGCTACCCACAGGAGAAAATCAGAGGGGATCCTGAGACAATGATGTTCGCCTCAGCGCCACAGGTGCTGTGTGTCCTGAATGTCACATCAGCTCCTCTGTTTCTGTGCCTCACTAGAAGCAACAGTTCTCAGCACTCAGGGATGCAGAGAGCTGAACACCCAAGGCTTGTGACATTTTGTCACCAAAGGGGCAGCATATGCTGTGGGAAGGGTCTTCACACATTACCACTTCACCTTTATGCAAACTTTTTAATTTAAATTTTTAAAAAATTGGTCCATAATAATAATAGTCCATAATAATATATGTGTTTAACGGGTGTGGTGTAACATTTCGGTACAGGTATATATTCTGCACAGATCAAGGTAATTACCTCATTTCTTTGTGGTTGGAGCATTTAGAAACCTCTCTGCTGGGTATGATGGTGCATCCCTATAATCCAGCCCTTGAGAGGCTGGGGCAGGAGGATCCAAGGTTTGAGGCCAGAAGGATTGTGCACAATTTAGTGAGACCCTGCCCCAAGATAACAGTATAAAAGGAGGCTAGGGGTGCAGCTCAGTGGTGGAGAACTTGACTAGCATGTGAAAGACCCTGGGCTCAAACCCCTGAGAGAGAGAGAGAGAGAGAGAGAGAGAGAGAGAGAGAGAGAGAGAGAGACAGACAGACAGACAGACAGACAGACAGACAGAGAGACGCGGGGGGAGGGGAGAGAGATGGTTTTCAGGTCTATTAAGGAACAAAAGCAGCGACCAAAGAAAAGCACTAAAATAACAAGAGTGTGCAAGAAGCCAAAACAAAGCCACGGAACTGAAATCTTCAATAGAGACTGTACACAGCAGAATTAACTGGGCAGGAAAAAAAAGTAGTGATGTTGAATCCAAAACAAAGAGCTGACAATTATTAGGGGTGAGATGAGAAACAAAGAAGAGACATCCAATTAAGAATAATTTATGTCCCGCAGGAAAGAAGTAGCTAGATCAAGGAAAGACAATAATCAAAATGGTCTCCAGGAAGCATTTAGGAAAGAGAAAATGGTATTGGTACAACAATTAAAAGTCTTCACTGAACTTTAGCCAAGACGAATGCACAAGAGCACATCTGAACATAGCACAGAAAATGTTTTTTTTCTTTTCTTTTTTTCAGCACTGGGGGTTTGAACCCAGGGCCTCCTGCCTGCTAGGCAAGCACTGTAACACCGGGTACAACCCCAACCCCTTTAATGACTTTACAAGATACAGGGTCTTGCTAAGCTGCACCTGCTGTCTCTAGGCTGGAACACCCACAGCCAGGCTCCTCCCCAACCTGGAGACGAGATCACGCGATGTTGAGACAGGGTCTCGAGATGCCCAGGCTGGCCTGGAACTTGCGATCCTACTGGCTCCACCCCTTGAGTGTGGGATCGAAGGCGTGGCCACCACGCCAGGCTCCTCCCCTACCTTGAGATGAGATCTCGCGAGGTTGAGACAGGGTCTCGCGATGCCCAGGCTGGCCTGGAACTCGCCATCCTCCTGTCTCTGCTCCCTGAGTTGGTGGGATTTGTAGCCAGGTAACCAGCTACAGAATTTTTTTTTTATTCACAGGGATAATGAAATATTCCCCCTAGTGTTGAAGAAGATGAGTGATATTCAGAGAAAATGCCTCGTCCACACTCCAACCTCTTGGCCCCTACCCAGAGCCAACAACAGAAGGAAATGGGAACTGAGCTCAGGCTCGTTGGGGTCGTTTCTGAGAGTCCAGAACTTTGAGCTACACTATGTTACCTGTCACGGGCGGGAGGTATTATTAAAATTATAAGCACTTGAAAATGTCGTATTCACAAATGCTGCATTATCAACTGATTTTAAAAGTTCTGCAGCAGATAACTTCATGACAATTAGGTACTCTGAGTTAAGCCCATGATGGCAAAATGGAAGTGAGCCTTGAAATCAATTAAATATAATGAAGCAGCAGCAGCAGTTATAAGTTTTGTGGCAAAATTAACTTAAGAAGCTAAATACCAGTCTCGAAAAAAAGATGTAAAGAGTAGAAAATGTGTCATAATAAATTTCAAATTAAACTTACAGTGGCTGAAAGGGGGGTAAGAGTTGGGAAAGTGAAAAGTGTATATAACTTTTCTTATCACGTACAAGGAAAGATGAGATGGTGCAATTTCATTTTTCTGAATTTGATAATTTAAGAGCTAATGGCTGAAGTAATGCATTTGATAAATGGAAAGATATCCCCCCGTTTAATCGAAACTAGGAGTCCACAAAAGGCAACATCAAACACAAGACCAGTAAGAGCAGGAAGCAGGAAATAAGGTGTTAAAATACATTTATAATCACATATAAAAATGGAATTCGTTTCTACCAGTGGAAGGCAAAGATTCTGAAATCTTTTTTTTAAAAATTCAACTCCATCTCTCCTTGTAAAAGACAAACCTCTAAAACAGGGGCCCATGCCAGGAGCTAGGATCCTTATAATCCTAGCAACTCGAGAGGCAGAGGCAGGAGGATCACAGGTTCGAGGCCGGAGGCAGACTGCATAACTTGCTAAGACCCTGTCTCAAAAAAGCAAAAGAATGATCTGGGGGTGCACGTCAGTGGTAGAGCACTTGCAAAAAGCATGTGTGAGTCCCTGGTTTCAGCCCCCCCCCCGAGCCACCGGGGAAAAAAAGAAAAGAAAGAATGAAAAGAGAAAGATTATAGTTATAAGGTTACATGATGTAATTAATAAAAATAAATACATTTGTATACATTGACCTTACAAAGATTCCACTGTAATGGAAATTTTCTTAGGTTTTTAAAAAGGGCAGATTTATGGGCTACCTTCTCTCACTGGGATCCACTAAAATAGACAAAAATGACAAAAATCAAAACTAGAAAGCCAGCGTGTTGGCTTGTGCATTGCTGTGGCAAAATACCTGACCGATGTAAATCTAGGGAGAAGAGATTTATTGGGGCCCTCGGTTTAAAGGATGTCCCATCCACAGAGGCGGGACAGGCACGGGAGGGCAGGTGGGAGGCCGCCGGCCGAGGACCTCACTTCTTGGTGATAAGGAGCAGAGAGAGAGAAACCATAACTTGGAGCCTGCTTAAAACCTCCGGGGGCCCCAGTTACTTTTCCACAAAGCTAGGACCCATCTGCCATCCGCAAGGCAGGACCCCCTCCCAAAGCTCCACAGCCTCCCAGGTCAGGACCGCAACCTGGGGATCAAAGGTTCAAAACCACCATCTTTGCAGGACGTTGTAGATTTAAACCATAACACTCAAAGAAAATTATGAGAAATGGGATCTAATAAACATTGAGAGAAATTTAAAATTGTGAGTCTACTGTGCATGACAACATGTTAATAATAATGAAAATCTCCTGGCTGGTTTTCCAAGGAAAGTACAAAATTCCAAAAGTGAGTGAAGGAAAATGTAAAAGCCAAATGGACAACCGTCCTGGGGGAAACAGTTACTGGCGTGGTATCTTCATTTTCTAGTCACTTCTTTCAAGTGTTTAAGAGACAGATATTCTGACATATAGAAGACGTGGGGAATGATGGTCAACTAATTTTGTTGAGATAGTGGGATTGTGTTCATCTACAGCTGTACAACCCTGGCATCTGATCCCTTCAGATGTCGGAAGCTAAGCAGGGTCAGGCCTGGTTAGTCCTTGGATGGGAGACTGCCTGGGAACACCAGGTGCTGTAGGCTTGGGAGAAGGACCTGGCAACCCACTCCCAAAAATCAATCTGCCATTGAAAACCCTACGAATAGCAGAGAAGCACTGACATAGTGCCCGGCATGGCACAGTGTCGGGTTGTGTTTCCTTGTGTTGTATGTAGGGTTGCTGTGAGTTGGATCTGACTCCACACCACCTAACGACAACATCGAGTGTTGGTGAGCTTTTTGTCACTGTAACGAAAGACCTGAGAGAAGCAATTTAAAATTCAGGAGGAAGACTTACTTTGCCTCACAGCTTCAGAGGTTTCAGGCCGGCTCGCTCCATTGCTGTGGGCCAAAGGTGAGACCGGAACACCAGGGCAGAAGGGAGCATCAGAGGAAAGCTGCTCACCTCAGGGCAGCCAGGAAGCAGAGAGGGGGGAGGGAGAGGGAGGGAGAGCAGAGAGAAACACAGAGAGAGACAGAGACAGGGAGGATGAGGAGGAGGAGAAAGAAGAAGAAGAGGGAGAGGAAGAAGAGGAGGAGGAGGAGGAGGAGGAAGAAGAAAAGGAGGGAAGGAAGAAAGGAAGCAAGGAAGGAGCGAGGAGGACAGGTGTCAGGACGTGGTGCACCCTTCCAAGGCACAGCCCCGTGACCTGCCTCCCCAAACAGTCCCTTCAGCTGTGAGCTCATCCGTGGCTTAGGCCCCCAAGATCCCATCGCCTCTCCACAGCACCACCAACGGAAGACCAAGTTGGCAGCATGTTCCCTTTGGGGCCATTCTGTAACCAAATCATGGCATCTTCTGATGATGAAAACCCCACGCAGATAGCCAGGACCATAGACTTCTCGAATCTGCGTCTCTCTTTCCCTCCCACATCCCCTGGCCAGTTTGTTTGCCTAATTTCTGAACCACAGGAAGCTTTCAAACTGGCCAGAGTTCCTCCAGGCTCTTAGAATGGTCTCATAGGAAGTGGTTCATCGCTTTCCCAGAGAGTCTCTTTGATCTCAAGCACTCTTTACGTCTGATCCTAGCACAGTGCTCTCAATTTTCTTCTCTGTGAATCTCCTTCCCCTGCATTTTGCCCTCCTGTATCCAGGCTAACAATTCCATCCTCATTTATCCAACATGAAGGGATATTTTCTCACGGATTGTTCTAAGCGTCAAAATTCAGTTCTGTGGCCATTAATCTGTAATGCAGGGAGCAAGCCCAGTTTATGCCGCCCCTTCTGTTGCTCTGACTCATGTAAATGTCTCCGAACTTGAATAATTTGGATTTTCCAGCAAGTTTCAGTAACACAATTAAATTTTTAAGAACATGATGCATACCTAAAGCAAGGCAGGAAGTGCTTGACAAAGAAAGGAAGGAAAGAAAAATGCCTACAACTTCCTTCCGTCCTGGTACAGGCTGACTTAACACATTGATTTCTGTGTTCCTCCTTGGCTGCGTTGTACCTGGAGAAAATCCAGGGTCTTAGAGGCCAACAACAAAGGCTCATTCCTCATACGAATCACGTCCTCCGCTGGTCGGCTCAGGGTCCACTCGTGTTATATTTATCCCGGGACTGAAGATGAAGGAGCAGCTCCTATCTTCTGTGTTTTGTGGCAGAAGAGAAAGAATGGTCAGAATACACAACGGCTTCGAAGCGCCTCCTTGGACTTTCATCCATTTCACACAGAGGGTGCCAAGATACAGATACACGTCGTAAGAAAGGAAAAGGCTGTAAATGCTCAATACGTGCTGATAACACAAGATGAAGACTCCTCTGCAGTTACAAGAGGTGCCCAAGGTGGTTACCGTAGCAGAAGAACTTCTTGCTGAGTGAGGTCTTCCACACCTCCCCTCCTGCACGTGGCACATGGTACAACGGGTCTCAAACTCACCACGAATGCGTGCAGTTGTTAGAGAGTGGGCGGCTCTGTCGCGTGCTCACGCCTCCATTCTCATTGTACTTCCATAATGTTCTCGAATTTCATTCCGCCATTTTCTTTGACTGTCCCGCCTGTCGCATGGTGGTGCTAACGTTTCTTTGATCGATGCCATCTTTCGAGTGAACGTCATACTACATATTGCGACTCTAATTCGATTCCACTTCGAAAAGTAACACATAGGTAACGTCTCTTAAAACGTGAATATAGTTTTGGCATCCCCGATTGGGTACGTTTTTCTCGGCGCTTCTGGCTTGTCACTTCTACTCACACTTCATTGGCCGAAACCTGGTATCAATGGTCAGGGAGATACAGTCCTCTCACGGGGAAAGGAATTGGAAAAACACAACCTGTCCACATCCTTGCTCATGAATATCAATTTCTCTGTACAGTGGTCCATTTCCTGATGCTATAATAACTTATCCAAATCTGGCTGCTTATAGAGAAAAGAAGCTTATTTAGCTCCCAGTTTTGGAGGCTCAAAGTCCAAGATCAGGAGCCTCCTCTGCTCAGCTTCTGATCAGGATCCTCTTGGCTCTGCCAAAACAAGGCAGAGAAATGGAACTGGAACTGGCTGCATGCAGAAAGGGCCAGGCGTGGGGGTGGGCTCGCTTTGTGGCAGTCTGCTCTCGGGAGAGCTAGCCAGCTCCAGGAGACCAACACTCATCCCTTCCAAAGGCACCCTTCACAACACCTTCTTACCTCGGAGGAGACTCCAGCTCTTTCTTAAAGGTCCTCCCACCTCTCCACATCACCACACTGGAAACCAAGCTTCCTACACCTGGCCCTTCGGGAGAGGAACCATATGCAAACTATAGTACCTACCCTTGAGCCACAATATATACCCATCCTCTCCTGAAGGGAGACACCCCGAAAATCCCAACCAAATTACAACATCTGATTTAAGATCTAGAATCGCACATCTAATCTGGAAACATCAAATCTAAGTGTGGATCCTCTTGATTTGCTGTTGTTAGGTGCTATGGAGTCAGTGTCCAACTCATAGCAACTCCGATGTACAACAGACGAAACACTGCCGTCAGTGCTTCTCTGCTGTTCACAGAGTTATCAATGGCTGATTGAGTTTGGGGAGTGGGTTGCTGGGTCTGTCTCCCAAGCCTACAGCACCTGGTATTTCCAGGTGGTCTCCCATCCAAGGACTAATCAGGCCTGACCCTGCTTAGTTTCCAAGGTCTGACAGAGTCAGACCCACAGTGCTATGGCTGCAGGCCCTCTTGATTTAGCAACATATAAAATAAAAAGATGAATTACTCCCCTGTGTGTGCATACACGTACATGCACACAGATTCAATATACGGGAGTGGACCACGGTCAGCCACCCATCAAAAAGCATTCCCATCCAGAAAGTAAAAAATGAGGGATCCCCTGCAGTTGGAAGCTCAGAGAAATTCTGAAATCTTGTTGGGCCGACCTTAGAATGAAAATTTTTCCTTGATTACACCCCAGTTCTGCTTGCTGGAAATTGCCCTTGATTTTACTGTTGCCCATGATTCCCAGCCCCATCCTCTGCAAGATCAGTCCTGTCCTTTCTTCTTCTTATCATCTGATCCTTCTTGGGACCTATGTAGCTTAGCCTCATAATTGCTTGTGCCCGTAGTCTGGGGAGCCAAAGATGATTTTAAGTTTTGAGTAGTCATTGTCTTTTCATCCAAAGATCAGTCACATTTTTATCTGATTTCTATCAGTTTAGGCTATCAGCCACATCCACAATTATTTTGAGGTTTGTTGTTGTGTGCTATCGAGTCAGGTGCAACTCATTACGACCCGATGTACAACAGAAAGAAACACTCCCCAACACTGTGCCATGCCCGGAGCTATTCCAGTGCTTCTCTGCTATTCATAGGGTTTTCAATGGCTGATTTTTTGGGGATTGCCTTGGGAGTGGGTTGCCATGTCCTTCTCCCATTTTTGCGGTGCTGGGAATCGACCCCGAGACCTCAGAAACTGGAGAGCGGCACTCTACCAACTGAGCTAAATCCCAGCCCCTTTTGAGATCTGCCTGGCTCTAAATGTAAGAGTCACTTATTACACTCAGAGATTTTAACAGGGGGCACTTGGATTTCTTTTAATAAGCCTGTATTGTCACTTAAAGAATTTCTCTACTTTCTTTCTTGCTACTTGGAAATGAGCAATATTTCCTTTCAACCCTGTAATACTGGGAATTTCTGGGTTGTTTTTGCTCCCAGCTTGCAAACCATCTAGTCCTTCCCTGAGCTTGCCTCTCGCTGGCAGTTCCTTGTCAGATGCTGCAGGATGCACCTGACTCCACACACAACCAACTGCAACCACAGCATGCTATTTCCACAGTTTTTCCCTGCAGCCACAAACCCATGCGATGTATCTGTCCACGTTATTCCAGGCAGCAGTTGGTACCACGTTTTGCTATTGCGTAACATGGGTCTCTGTCTTCCCAGGCCTCTGCAACAATTTTCTCACGTTCCACTGTCTGGCCCTGAGAACGGCACACCATGTTTTAGAATTCTTGCGATGATCTTGTCTCACTTTTAGGCACTAAGTCCTGGATTGCTGAGTCGGACTAACAAAGGTCTAAGGAATGCTGGGGGAGCGAACAGGCCCACACTCTCTGTAGCTCATCACAAGGGGCATTTCTTACAGACATGGCTCGTCCCTCACGGGACAGCTGGGTCTTCGTCACTTTATCCCCAATCTGAGACCAGGAGGGGACGGCCCTATCTGGGCCTATCTGTTATTTTCATAACAGAGGGAGAAGAACAAAGGAAAGAACCGTGCAAGGACTCTTAAGAGCTTTTAAATGGAGATGGCTTCTGTGGCTTCCACTCTTATTTTTTTCTTTTCTTTTCTATTTTCTTTTCTTTTCTTTAGTACTAAGAGGCTGAACCCAGCACCTTCCTTATGCTCTCCAAAAGCTCTGCCACAGAGCTGCACCTAGTCCAATTTTTGCTCCCTTTGTCTTGAGACAGGGTCTTGCTAAGTTACATAGGCTAATACCCCTGCCTCTGCCTTCCAAGTCATTGGGATTACAGATGTGCGCCACCGTGCCCAGTTCCATTCATATTTCATTTGCTGAAAAAGTCACATGACCACACTGGATATAACTGGAGTGGGGAAGCATGATTCTTTCACTCAGAGAGACAGGATATCACAGGGGATGCTCCACTTCCCCTTCAGCCACAATTCTTTATAAACGTGGCTGTGGACCTGCATTTTGATCTGATAAAGGCATTGGAACAAGATGCATGCTTAGGTATTGCACTAGTCCATTTTCCATTACTGTAACAAAAGACCAGAGTCTGGGGAATTTGCAAAGAAAAAAGGCTTATTAGGCTCATAATGTTGGAGGTGTGAGAGCAGGGTGCTGGCTTCTATGTGGCTCTGGAGGATGAAAATCACAATGCAGGGAGCAGATGGAAAAGAAATCACGTGGTGAGACAGGAAATCAGAGTACTCCAGGGGTCATGCTCCATCTCCTATAACAACTCACACTTGTGAGACCCAACTGGGCTTTCAAGAGAGCTACCTTAGTCCCTTCCTAGGGCAGCCCTCCAGGGACCTAACCCCTCCACCAGTCCCACCTCTTGAAGGTTTCCCTGCCTCAACACCACCACGTGGGGGGCCACAGGTCCAACACGTGGACCCCCCTGGCGGGGGGGCAAGCCACAGGAAGCCACAGCAGGTCCATGCTCACGCCCCTACGTAAAGCAAAATGAGGATGGCCAGTTTCTTAGAAGCCAAATTTTCAGAAGCACCTGCCTCGTCTGACGTGTGACACAGCTCTAAAGCACACGAGAGGCGGGGCGTCGAGGGCAGATGGCTGGATGAGTAGCAAACCCGACTAGCAGGTGGCTTTTGTTTTCCTCCAAGAGTCTAAACTGAGGGGGACACGCTCACTCCCTGTCTTCCCAATATGGCCCTAAAGGTCACAAATACGTCTGGAGCGGAGCAGGGTGGAAAACTGCTCATCTGACACCCCGAGAGGTGGGGACGAGTTTCCCCAGAGGAGCTTTAGGGCCGGGCGGTCACGGCCAAGCTGGGTTTTCTTCCTCCCTGTATCTCCAAGGCCATCTTGTTTTTATTTTTTTGTTTGTTTGTTGTTTTCTTTAGTACTCTGGGGTTGAACCCAAGACCTCACGCATACTAGACAGGCGCTGTACCGTGGAGTGGCACCTCCAGCTCCTTTTTTATTTTTTTTTATTTTGAGGCAGAGTCTCGCTAAATTGCCCTGGCGGCCTCTGGCCTTGAACTCGTGATCCTCCCACCTCGGCCTCCTGAATGCTGGGATCACAGGCGCGGCCTCCACGCCAGGCCTCACGTCACTCTTTTCCCTCCACAGTTTGACATGCAGAGGGTCACTCTGGAGGAGCTGAAGCACATCCTCTACCACGCCTTCCGGGACCACCTCACGATGAAGGACATCGAGAACATCATCATCAACGAGGAGGAGAGCCTCAACGAGACCTCGGGGAACTGCCAGACGGAGTTTGAAGGAGGTAGGGCCGCCTGCTGCGAGCCACCCGGGGCTGGGCCCAGCCGGCGCCTGCGCGCGCGCTGTGTGGAAAATGGTGTCTTCCGCCTGCTGGGCTGAAGCCGCTTTGTAGTAGAGCTAAAAATTCAGGACTGAGCTAAAAGGTCTGTTTTGCAAGGATGCACTCGATTTCTTTCATTCAGTTCTCCACCACAAAAAACTCTTATTTTTTTTTTTCTTATTTCCTTCCTTTTTTTAATTTTTGGAGGCAAGATTTTGCTGTGCAGCCCAGGCTGGCCTGAAACTCCCGATCCTCCCAATCCGGCCTCCTGAGAGCTGGGATCGCAGGCGTGGCCACCAGGCCAGGCTCCTCCCCCTCCTGGAGATGAGATCTCTTGAGGCCCAGGCAGGCCTGGAACTCATGATCCTCCTGCCTCAGCCTCCCAGTGCTGGGATCACAGGTGGAGACCACCAAGTCCAGCTCAAACTATGCATTTTTACAGGACTCAGGCTGCCCTTGACCTAATGCCTCTCTGAGTCTGATGGGCTGTGTGGCTTGAGATGTTTGCTCCCCGTTGGTGGAGGCTGGCCATGTATTGTTGTTGTTAGGTGCCATCCAGTCGGTATCTGATTCACAGCAACCCTATGTACAACAGGTGAAACATAATTGTCAGTGCTTCTCTGCTGTTCATAGGGTTTTCAATGGCAGATTGATTTTTGGGAGTGGGTTGCCGGGTCCTTCTCCCAAGCCTACAGCACCTGGTGTTCCCAGGCGGTCTCCCATCCAAGAACTAACCAGGCCCGAACCTGCTTAGCTTCTGAGATCTGACGGGATCGGATGCCACAGGGCTATGGCTGCAGGCACATGGGGTGGCACAAAGAGGCCATTTAAGCTGTCAGCAAACTTGGAGTGAGTCCACTGGCTAAGTGTGCGACCTTGAAAAAGGGCCCTTCCTTCTCTGTGTTCCCTTATCTGCAAATCGCAGGATAACCACACCCCCTTCACAGGATCTTGGCAATGGATAATCTGTGCAGTCCCCCCATGCACTGACCTGAAAAAGCCCAGGGCTGCAGCGCTGTCATGAACTTAACCAAGAAGCTGCAGAGGAAAAGGTTCTCGTTGAGGTCAAGAGAGACCCATGGAAGGCCGTTTTTCTTGGGCTCCTGAAACAGAAAACGTAAGGATAAAAAAGGCTGCCTATTGCCTAAGAAGTTGAGAGTTCCAGGAAAGCTAAAGAATTTAATCCTTCTTCCCAAATTGGAAAACAGAGCTGTTTTAATAGGTCTGATGAATAGAAAAAGAATTGTTGTTGTTGTTAGGTACCATGGAGTCGTATCCAACTCATAGCGACCCTCACAGGGTTTTCAATGGCTGATTGTTTCAGGATTGCCTAGGGAATGGGTTGCCATGCCCTTCTCCCATTTTTGTGATGCTGGAAATTGAACATGAGACCTCAGAGACTGCAGAGTGGTGTTCTACCAACTGAGCTAAATCCCAGCCCAATAATTTTTTTTTTTTTTTTGTGGTACTGGGGGTTGAACCCATGGCCTCATGCCTGCATGCCTTGCAAGTGCTGGACCACTGAGCTGCACCCTCAGCCCATTTTTTTACTTTTTGAGACAGGATCTCGCTAAGTGACGCAGACTGCCTCTGGTCTCCAACTTGCGATCCTCCTGCCTCCACCTCCCAAGCTGCTGGGATTACAGGCGTGCGCCACCGCACCCGGCTGCCCAGCCCAATAATTTTTATAGTTACATTAAAACATCACAGCAGGCTATCACCAATTTATTTTCTTTTCTTTTATTTATTTGTAGTCCTATAGGGTTGAACTCAGGGCCTCACAGCTGCTAGGCAAGTCCTCCATCACTGAGCTGTACAAATGGGCTGGGATGGAGCTCAGTTGGTAGAGCACCGCTCTGCACTCTCTGAGGTCCTGATTTCGATTCCCAGCACAAAAATGGGAGAAGGATGTGGCAACCCACTCCTGAGGCAATCCCGAAACAGTCAGCCCTTGAAAACCCTATGAGGGTAACTAGGAGTTGGACTCGATTCAACAGCACCTAACAACAACAAGATAAAGCCATTTGTCTAAAGTGATGAAAGCGTTGAACCCAGGTCCACCGGAGGAAGCGCTACCTCTCTGGCATCTTCTCGGGCAACCTTGTGTCCTTCCCTGGGCAGAGTCTTTTTGAAGCTTCCACACAGAACGGCACCGCACCGTCCCTCATTTTCCAGCTCACTGCCAGTGAAATCATATTACATTTGGAATCGGAGTAGAAGTTCAGCAAGATTGCGTGTGAGCCATCTCGAGACCCCGCCCCCAGCGTTGTCCCTAAATGGAATGGCAGCTGTCAGGTTGTTCTAGACGTTCCGACAACAGGCACAGAGGATGGGCAGTAAAGCAGAAATCAGCAACCGAGGAATACATCGTTCCCGCGAGAGGCCCGGCAGATCTTCTTACGCCATTCAGCCCTCCAAAAATTGACCTGAGAGACAAATGTTGAGCACAGGACAGGGAGCCCCCAAAGGATCTCGGGTGCAGATAGGTGGGTTGTGTTCCCAGCTCTGTGCCCACTGCCTGTGTGACTCTGGGAAAGTTACTTAACCTCTCTGGGCCTCATTGTTCGTATCTATCCACTGCAAAGACTGGACAGCGATAGTTTATCCAGGTCCAAATCCGCGGGCTCAGTGGAAGGTCAGAAAGTCTTCTGCAGTCAGATCCAAGGTCCTCCGCTCGCTCCTCCCTGCCGAACTCACAAGGTTCCTGTCAGGGCATCAAATGCACACCTGGACAGCGGGACCTGCCCAGTCACCCGGCCTCGCACAATAGGCATCTCACACCCATCCAAACGAAAAGGTCACAATATGTCACCTACGCCATCTGCTCCTAGCCTGCTTGGGCTGTGAGTTTCCCGAAATAAAACCGGTCTCCTTGGGCGGACATAAGAAGGTAATGCGGAGCTGAGGCCAGTGGCCGATGGCCAGACAGGAGACGGTTTTCAAGGAGATTTCAGACTGAGGACAAAAAAGAAGAATTTTTCTTCTTTCGGGGGCCCCTTCATGGGGGAGGTTTTCTGAGAAGTGAGGAGGTTCCAAGGCCCCAGCTAGAGACCAGAGCTCTGCCTGTGGAAACGTGGAAAGTCAGGTTCAGCACTGAGGAGAAGCCTGGCTTGAAACCCTGCCTGCCTTTTGCTTACTTGAGTAAGACCCTGAAATACATATTAAAAATCCCGCTTCCTCCGTCTGTGAAATGACAAGCGTCACATGATCTGCCTCATTTGGTTGGTGTGAAGATTCAATGAACTCATAAAGAACGCATGTAGCATGGCCGGGTGCTGTGGTGCACGCCTATAGTCCCAGAGACTCTGGAGGCTGAGGCAGGAGGATCACAATTTCGAGGCCAGATGCAGCCTGCACAACTTGGAAAGACTATAACTCAAAATTTTTTAAAAGAGAAAAATTTTTAAAGGTCTAGGGGTCCCGGGTGTGGTGGCTCATACCTGTAATCTCAGTGGCTTGGGAGGCACAGGCAGGACAATCCCAAGTTTGAGGCCAGAGGCAGCCTGTGTAACTTGATGAGGCTCTGTCTCAACATAAAAAAAATCAAACACGGGCTGGGGGTGCAGCTCAGTGGTAGAGCGTCTGCAAAGCATGCATGAGGACCTGGGTTCAATTCCCCAGTACTGCAATAAATAAATAGATAAATAAATAAAGGCAGGGGATCGGGGTGCAGTTTAGTGGTAAAGCACTTGCCTGGCATGCACAGAGCCCTTGGTTCAACCCCCGAGTATTAAAAAAAGAACCCATGAGGTTTCTTCACACTTCAGTGAACCCTCAAAACAAACGAGAAACAAACCCAGCCAGTCTCCCACTCCCCTCGCCCCCTGGTTGTTAATTTTTGCTTGGAGATATTGCAGCCAGCTCATCCTTATGGGGCGGGGCCCAAACGCCGAGGATTTGAGCTTTCCCCTGGACTCCATCCTTCCTAAAGCCGGTCACTGCCAATGCCAGAGACGCTGAGGGAACTCGCCAAGGCTCCTTTGGTTATAAGTTAGAGGAAGTCAAAGTTGTTGTTAGGTGCTGTCAAGTCCTGTCTAACTCACAGCAACCCTCATAGGGTTTTCCATGGCTGACTGTTTTGGGATTGCCTTGGGAGTGGATTGCCAGGTCCTTCTCCCATTTTTGCAGTGCTGGGAATTGATCCCAGGACCTCAGAGACTGCAGAGCTGCGCTCTACCAACTGAGCTACATCCCAGCCCCAAAGTCAAAAGTAGATTCCCTTAAATGAAAGCGCACCGGCTCAGATAATAGAAGTCATCAAAGGGGCGCCCTGCCAGCGCCCTAAACTCAAAACCCAAAGAGCTAAAGCACCCTTCTCTCTCCCCCTCCTCCTTCCTGCACTCCCTCCCTCTCCCTCTCCCGCACCCCCTCCCCATCACCCTCTCTGTCCTTCCTTCCTCTCCCTTGGCTTTATTCTTGGTGGTAGTCAGGAGAGGACATAAAACGCTGCTCAAGGCAGAGCCTGAATTACAGACTCCTGTTAGGATCGGTTTCCACAGGCAGGGAATGAGCTCGAGGCCCCCTCTGCCTGCAGGACAGGACAGGCCTCTGGATTCCCCAGGCACTTCCTGTCCTCTCTCTCCCTTCCCCTGCTTTGTGGGATTTTGAAAATCAAAGCTGCAGCCACCTCTCCTGGGGGTTAATCTTGTTGCTCAGAACCTGGTTTCCTGAGTGCCCTTCACAAAGAAGGGCGTCAGCAACAGCTTCCCCCTGGGCCCAGGCCCTGCCTAAGGCAACCCATCTGCCCTGGGGTGGCCTTGGGCAAAGGCTGTGCTCAGGAGCTTCGCGATGCGGGCCAGCTGCCAGGAACCCATCAGCCAACCTCAGGACGCTCCCAACGCCACTTCAATGTTCTCGCCCCATTTTCTGCTTCAGCCTCGCCGCCTTTTTTATTTTTATTTATTTATGTATTTATTTTGATACTGGCGGTCGAACCCAGGGCTCGCGCCTGCGTGCTCTACAAGTGCTGGACCACTGAGCTGCACCCCCAGCCCATTTTTTACTTTTTGAGACAGGGTCTCGCTAAGTTACGCAGACTGCCTCTTGTCTGGAACTTGTGATCCTCCTGCCTCTGCCTCCCGAGTCACTGGGATGACAGGTGTGCGCCGCCGTGCCCGGCCAGCCTTACCTTCTTAACCCCCCACCTCCTCTTCTGCTCAGGGAGAGCTGGCATCTTTTTCCCCTCGCACACTCCTGGAGCGGCCCATCTCTCTCCACCGAGGAAATTTCCTTCCTCCAGCTAAGAACCTAAGACCCAGACCTAATCAGCAAGTGGAGGATTGAACCGCAAGCTACTTCGAAATCACCCAAGGGAAGCACAGGCCTCCCGGATCCAGGAGGCTTAAAGATAACGTGAGCCAACTCAACAGATCACGGCAGAAATAATCAACACGTATTGAAGGGGGAGCCTGGCATCGCTGGGGGCACCGACTCTGTGAAGTGTGGCTGCCGGGGAGACCTTCCTGCTTGGGGTCATTTTTAGAGATTCCTGGGCAAACCCTGGGGTCCCTAGTCTCCTGGAGAGCTCTGGGTGCCTTGGAAACATGGCCAGCTTCCTGCTCCTTGCTGTTACGGGCCAGCTAACTGGCAGGGGCTGACGACACTGCCGTTAAATGGCAAGGAAGTGATGGAACTTGAACAATTTTTTTGGGGGGGGTACTGGGGGTTGAACCCAGGGCCTTGCGCCTGCATGCTCTGCAAGTGCTGGACCACTGAGCTTTGTGTCCAGCCATTTCCCCCCCACACCCCCGCTCTTTTTTTTTTTTTTTTTTTTTTTTTTTTTTTTTTTTGCTTTTTGAGACAGGGTCTTGCTGAGTTACGCAGACTGCCTCTGGTCTCAAACTTGCGATCCTCCCACCTCCACCTCCCAAGCCGCTGGGATTACAGGCGTGCGCCACGGCGCCCAGCTACATTTTTATGTTCTTGAGAGACAAAGGGACCTACCTTGACCTTTTTTTTGGTCAAACTCCTTTTATTGATTTTTTGTTTGTTTGTTTGTTTGTTTTGTTCAGATGTGGCCTTACTCTGTAGCCCAGGCTGGCCTGCAATTCATGATCCTCTCACCCCAGCCTCCACAGTGTTTGGCTCACAGGTGGACCCCCCCAAGCCAGGCTCCTCCCCTACCTCGAGGCAGGATGGCGATAGGGTCTCACACACAAGGCCCAGGCTGGCTTGGAACGCACCATCCTCCTGCCTCAGGCTCCCAAGGGCTGGGATCACAGGGGTGTGCCACCTCATGTGGCTTTGCCAATCTTCCTTAAGATTTGACGAATCATGCTCCCTGACACCCCAAACACACACCCAACCCCCCACACTCCTCTCTCTTATCCCCAGAAATTCACATTCCACGCAGGCCTGTGGAATCAAAAACTCTGGAAACTGAGCCAGGTGCCTGCCTGTCATCCCAGTGCCTCGGGAGGCGGAGGCAGGAGGATCGCAAGACCAGAGGCAGTCTGCATAACTTAGCAAGACCCTGTCTCAAAAAGTAAAAAATGGGCTGAGGGTGCAGCTCAGTGGTCCAGCACTTGCAGAGCATGCAGGCATGAGGCCCTGGGTTCAACCCCCAGTACTGCAAAAAAACAACAAAACAAAACAAAAAAACAAAAACAAAACTCTGGAAACTGCCTAATCCCATGGAGAGCTTATTAAAATAGAGATTTCCAGCCTCCACCTCAGAGAACTGATTCAGTGATTCTGGAGTGGGACGGGGAATCCCATTGGTACCGAACTCCTATTTTAATGTCTGGGTATCGAAGGGCCCCAAAGACTCCTGTTAAAGGCTCGGCCACCAGCTGGTGGCGCTATTGAGAGGTGCCTACAGCAAGAGGGCGCTACCTTCATCAGTGGGTGAATCCCCCCTTGCTGAATTCATAGCAGGGCTGTCCTGGCCTGGGCCTGACGGAAGTAAATGGGTCACTGGGCATGTGACCTCAAAGGGTGTCAGCCAGTGAAAACCCCGTGTCACTATGAGTCAGACCTGACTCAGTGGCACCTAACAACAGCATCTTCACCCTGGTTCCGTGCACGGAGCACGTGGTCCCTGATTCTCAAATTTCATAGGTATCCAGTGTCGGGGTGGGGGAGGGTGGCATCTGCCGGTGACCCCAGCGACTCAGGAGGTGCAGCCAGGAGGATCGCGAGTTCCAGGCCAGCCTGGGCCTCCTGAGACCCTGCCCCAGCCTCATGAGACCTCGTCTCAAGGTGGAGGAGGACCCTGGTGTGGTGGCCCCGCCTGTGATCCCAGCCACTCAGGAGGCAGAAGCAGGAGGACCTCAGTTTCGAGGCCAGAGGCAGCCTGCGTAACTTAGCAAGACCCTGTCTCAAGATAAAATATTTTAAAAAGGGGCTGGAGGTGCGCAAAACCTAGGCACAAGCCTTTGGGTTCTACACCCCTAGTACCAAAAAGAAAACAAAAGGATCCAGTGTCGTCTGGAGGGCATACCACAGATTCCAGGGGTCTGCCCCACAGCTGCTAATTCGGTGCGTCCCCTGGGGTCCCAGCCAAGAACCTGCTTCTTTAATAAGCTCCGGTGGTCAGGGTGTGGCTGGCCCAGGGGCCCCGCCCTGGGGGCGTTTCCATGCATATCTAAAGCCCTGGCAGAAGTCACTTAGAGTCATTTTGACCAGCAGCCACCCAGGAATGATTCCCAGAACGATCAGCCGCTCCCAGCCAGGCCCATAAATGTGAGGAAGCCTCCAGACCCCACTCGGTCCTTGTCAGCTGCACAAGGGACCCAGCGATGCCTGCGTGGTGTCTTTCATGAAACTCACTCTGCAGGGCTGCAGATTGCCTGGCTCCAAAAAGCCCTCCCTTGTCCCGGGAAGGGTAGCGCTTACCCTGAGCACGGCCCCATCATGGTTTCCGCTACAGGAGCCTCACCATTTCACACCTTCTGCCAGAAGATGGGGAGCCAGCAGCCGTAGCCCTGTGGCATCCGATCCCATCAGATCTCGGAAGCTAAGCAGGGCTGGGCCTGGTTAGTCCTTGGATGGGAGACCGCCTGGGAACACCAGGTGCTGTAGGCTTGGGAGAAGGACCTGGCAACCCACTCCCAAAAACCAATCCACCATTGACAACCCTATGAACAGCAGAGAAGCACTGACAATAGTGTTTCACCTGTTGTACTAGGGTCGCTGGGAGTCGGACTCTGACTTGATGACACCTAACAACAACAGCCAGAAGATGCGGTGTTCGATCCTTACCCCGGGGTGCCCTAAGTGCCCTTAACTCAGTTTGACCCGGGCCACCGCTGAGGCCGGTGCCCGTCTCACCCTGGTCTCTCTCTCCTCTCTCCTCTCTCCTCCCCCCCCCCCCCCCCCCCCCCCCCCCCCCCCCCCCCCCCCCCCCCCCCCCCCCCCCAGTGCATTCCCAGAAGCAGAACCGGCAGACCTGCGTGCGCAAGAGCCTCATCTGCGCCTTCGCCATGGCCTTCATCATAAGCGTCATGCTGATCGCAGCCAATCAGATCCTCCGGAGCGGCATGGAGTAGCCGCGTCCGCCCGCCACCCAGCGTCCATGGCCAGCTCCCTGCGCATGCGCATGCCCCGCGGGCGGACTCCGGTCCTCGACCCCGCGGACGGTGACTATGGGCGGCGGCGGGCGGTGGCACCGCGCGGCGGAGGAGCCGGGGCTGCGACCGCCGCCACCCCCTGCAGGGACTCTCAAGGGCTGTCTACACCGCTGTCACGGATTCTCTTCCTAAT
>VMDO01009723.1:56573-75840 GCA_007922755.1 Pedetes capensis
CTCTCCTTGGCCTAATTGCAGCGCCCCCTTAGCGTAGGATGGGGATCCTAAGCCAGAGCCCGCGCGTGTGCTGGGCCCTCTCGCTCCGCTGCCTCCCTCCGTCCTCCCAGCGTCCTTTGCCTTCTGCCCCGCGGGCCTCGCCAACCTCACCGGCATGAGCCTCCCTAGCGGCTTTTGCTGACCCTGCTCCCCGAGAGTGGCCAGAGCTGGCTGGCAAGGCCGCCCGGAGCCTCCTCAGAGGCTGCCTCCCTGCCAGGCCTTCTGTCTCCCACTGCAGAACTTTGATGCTGAGCTTGGCGCAGGGATTTGATTTCCTAAGCGGGAACATGAGCCACCGCAGGGCTGGAGATTAAGGGGCCCAGGAGGCCGCTCCCCGCAAAGGGACGAACAGCTCGCCGCCTTCAGAGAGCCTCCTTCCTCTTCCCCAGTGGCCTGGAGGGGAGGCAGGGGAGATCCAGGCCCCTGCGTCTTGTGGGTGTTTGGGGAGGGTGGGGAGGGTAAGACAGAAGCCAGGGGATTCTGTCTGATGGTCCCCAAGTCCATCGCCACCACAGCGACCTTAAACAAGGACCCAGGGACCGACAGGCAGCGCGTGGAGGCAGCCAGGGAAGCGGCCTTCCTCAGGCTCCGGAGGCTGAGGTTTTGTCGCTCTGTCCCGCACCCTAGCTGCTTTGCTGGGTCGGTCTGTCTGTCTGCGGTTTGCCAGAGTGTCTCGAGGGTGCTGGGCGTCTTTGTTACGCAGCCCCTGGTTGCATCAGTGCTTTGCCAGAGCCCTGCCCATGAGGCTCGCGGTTGGAGGTTCCAGGAGGTCCGGGTACCCCAGATCCAAGGCGGCCCCGTCGGCACAGGCGGAGGTGGGCGGAGGCAGCCTCTGCAGGAATGGAGAGGGAGGGTCCCAGCCTCCACAGCCCTGGGGAGGGAGTGGCCGGGCGCCAGCCCAGGGTGGCCCAGGGCTTGAAAGGCACCTTGACTCATTCTTGCCGTGGGAACAGGTGCCACCCGCTCCAGACCTCAGGCGCGATGGCCACAAAGGCTTTCTACTTGGGAGGGGAAGCGAGGTGGGCTCTGGTCCCTGTCGCCCTCCAAAAGGCTGGCAAGGCTGGCTCCCACCACCCCAGATGCAGACCGATCCCCTCAACAGGACCCTGGTTAGTGGTGGCTTCCAGAATGTGTGCGCGTCCCACGTGACCCAGCTGTTAAGAAGGAAAAGGAAGGAGGGGGTGTTGCCATGGCAACCCTGGCCTTCTACCCTGAATTCGCCCAGGCGCACAAAAGCAGGGAACGTTTTCCTGAGGAATGCACGGGGCCTGACTGATAGTAACCTGACTCCCAGCCCCGCATGTCCTGAGAGGAGGAGAAATGAGCCTCCTAGAATCTGGGCGGGGTCCCTGCCTTTTCCTTTTGTGTCTGAACTTCTATTTACTCAGGAGAAAAGGAGCTACCTATAAGCCCTGGGGGGCTGGGGTTTAGCTCAGTTGGCAGAGTGCCCCTCTGTGCTCTCCGAGGCCCCCAGGTTTGATCTCCAGCACCACAAAAATGGGAGAAGGAGCCAGCAACCCACTCCCGACATATCAGCCATTGAAAACCCAATGAACAGTAGAGAAGCACTGACATAGTGCCAGGCATGGCACAGTGTCAGGAGTGTTTCGTTATGTTGTACATCAGGTTGCTATGAGTCAGACCCCCCACCCCCACCCCGACTCAACAGCACCTACCAAAAACATCAATGTCAGCTTTGTGGGGGTAACCTCCCCATCCCAACCCTCTACCCCACCTCCCATAGCAAGAATCCCCAAATCTAGGCAAAGAGGCAAAAATAATGCCTGCAAGGCAAAGCATATCTTAAGCTTCCAGTTTTTAAAAGCATCTGTTTGCCGGTTGAAATGCTCTCCCGCAAACCGGAAACGTGAACTCGAGGGAACTGTGGTTTCCGTGTGGTCTCAGGGATACCCGATGGTTCCAGAACTTTCTGGGTGTTTTATTTGCAGAAAGCAAGACTCTCCCGCTAGGCATCTCCTTCCTCCATACCTGCTCCCATCGTGACACACAGCCCACCGTCCTCATTACCCGGAAGAATCAAATGAGAGATGGGCACCTTGTTTCCCCAAGGGTGCTCTTCCTGGCTTCCCACCCAGGAAATCAGATAGACTGAGATGGAAGAACGGGGAGACAGAGCTCTTTTGGATTCCGTGTGCCTCCCACTAGGCCCAAGTCCAGACTCAGGTCCTAAAGCAGAGAGTTTTGCACATTGTTCTTGCTCTGAAGCCAGCAGCCTCCCTGGGGTCCGCAGGGGGCAAAGCTAGAAGATTCAGGATGTGACCGAGAGGACATTGCCCGGTGGCTGGCCCGGCCATGTGGGCTCAGCTGCGGGCCATTTCCCGCTTGCTGTCGGTCATATCCTTGAGAAAACTTCAAGCACTGTCCCCCCAACAGGAGCATTCAAACCGTATTGGGTTATTGCACTGCACTGAAAAAGAAAAAAAGTCCAGAGTAATGTTATTTCCCTGTTCCTCTGAGAGGCAGAGGGAGCCACGTCCTCCATGCCAGGAGGGGCTCGAGTCTTTGCAGAACGCTACCAGGATTCAGATGGGCTGAGGCGATGCTTCTCGATCTTCCCACACACCAGAAGCGCAGGCCCCGGAGACCGTGCGTCCAACACCACCTCAGACCAGAACTTTGTCATCGGCCTCGTCAGTGAGTTTCCTGGGGCTGAGAGTCTGGAGCTCAGAGGTCTTGCTGAAGCCATCGGCTTTCATTGGTTGCCCGGCTCCCCAAGAAGGGAAAAACCTACCGGAAATAGAAGAGAAGGCCAGGTGCGGCGGCAACGCCTGTGATCCCAGTGATTCAGGAGGCCAAGGAGGGAGGATCGCAGGATGGAGGCTGGCGGCAGCCTGCTTAACTTAGCGAGACCCTGCCTCAAAATAAAAAATGAGAAATGGGCTGGGGTGCAGTTCAGTGGCTGAGCACTCGCAAAAAAGCATGCATGAGGCCCTGGGTTCATCTCCCCAGTACCACAAAAAAGAAAAGAAAAAAGAACTAGAAGAGAAGCGGTAGCAGAAGCCAGGGTTTTCCATGTGAATTATTTATGGTGATGGCAAAGCAGAGACGGATTGGGGCTGCCTCCTACAGCCCCTGTCTTCTGATAATGTAAGTGTCAGGTCGGCTCAGCTTCATTCCACATTGAACTTTGACTAAGTGACTCAGGGGACTGTCCTCAGTCTGTGGCTCGCACATGACAGTTGGTTTGGAAGAACAAGGGCAGGCGCACCAGCCGGCCACGCATCTCTCTTAGGATCCTGAGTCCCCTGCTGAGGCCCAAGGGCATTTCAACAGCCATGGATTTGACTTAATGTTGCTTTTGGACCCTGTTCCTGTGGTCTCACGGGACACAAAAAGCGCTCAGAAGATCTTCGGGGCAGAATTCATTTGCTTGAGTTTGCTTGAAATAGAGCTGCAGAGAATCAGGGGTTTCAGACAAGGGCAGGGGCTCACCCCACGCGTCCCAGGACTGCAGAGGCTAAGGCAGAGGGCGGCAAGTTCAAGGCTAGCCCGGGCTGTGAGACTGTGGGGGCGGGAAGAGGAGAGAGAGGGAGAGAGAGAGAGAGAGAGAGAGAGAGAGAGAGAGAAAGGAAGAAGAAGAAGAAGAAGCAGCAGCAGCAGCAGCAGGAAGAGGAGGAGGAGGAGGAAGGGAGGGAGAGGGAGGGAGGGAAAAGAGGAGGAGGAGGGAGAGGGAGGGAGGGAAAGGAGGAGGAGGAGGAAGGGAGAGAGGGAGGGAAAGAGGGAAAGAGACAGAGAGAAAGAGAGAGGACAGAGAGAAGGAGGAAGAGAGAGAGAAGGAGAGAGAGAGGGAAAGAGACCGAGAGAGAGAGACAGAGACAGAGAAATGAGAGAATATTACCTTTCTCCAAGGGCACAAAGATGGCCCTCTGTGCCTGGTCATAACCTGCCCAGCCCCCCTTCTCCCCCCACCCAGCCTTGGGTAGTCTGTTAGCTGAGCACACCCCAAATCCTAGTCTCTGCACGTCTCTCCCTCAGGCGCGATGGGTCCACTTCCAAACCCACCCTCCTCCCGAGTTTCTGTCCCCATGGAAGGGAAGCAGGGCAGCACAGATTGGGAAGGAGGACCTCAGGGGATGCAAGGTGCCCGGGGGGTTCTGCTCCATCCCCACACCAGAGAGAGAGAGAGAGAGAGAGAGAGAGAGAGACAAAGAGAGAGAGAGACAGAGAGAGACAGGGGGGGGGAGAGAGAGAGAGAGAGAGAGAGAGAGAGAGAGAGAGAGAGAGAGAGAGAGAGAGGAGTTTCAGAAAGGCACTGGTGCTGGTCCAGAGGAATTTTCTGTGTCTGGACGACCTGGGAGCACACGGGACGTGGGTGCCCCGGGCTGCCATTACCGAGCCACACGACAGGCTCTGTGGTTTCTGGGGAAGCTGGGCTCGCCTTTCCTGGGGCAGGCTGACAGCACCAAGCCTCGATCACCTTGGCACGGGCTCCGAAGACTGTTGGACCTCCGCCAGGAAAGAGGAGCAGGGGCCTTACAGAGCAGCATCACCCGCAGGGGGCAGGCCCTGGGTGCAGGACCTGCCCACGCCCTAGCCAAGGGCTGGGATTTAGCTCAGTGGGTGGAGCCCTGCTCTGCAGTCTCTGAGGTCCCAGGTTCAATTCCCAGCACCGCAAAAATGGGAGAAGGACGTAGCAACCCACTCCGAGGCAATCCCGAAACATCAACCATTGAGAGCCCTATGAAGGTTACTGTGAGTCAGACCTGACTTGATGGCACCTAACAACACCAACACCATGCACCGGCCAGGCTATTTTGAACACCTTCTCTGCCTGGCAAACCAGAAAAGCCCCCCTCCCTCCCCTGCCCCGTGGCCCCATCTGGCCTGATCCAAAACTCAGAGCGAATGTCCACTGCTGAGGGGGTCTCTGTGCCCCCCCAGGAACCAGATTCCTGGCCAGCATCTCCTTTGCTAACACAAATCCCCAGAAGCAGCGGGGACACAGCGCCCCCTTTGGGACCCACGGTCTGTGAAGGAAACGCCACCCAGCGGTGCCTTCCGAGCACGCCCTGGCGGCAGGCAGGAGTTTAGTTTAGTCCCCCAGGGACTGCTGACTCCAGGGAGCATCAGACCCAGGCTCTGTGTCCTGGGCTTGGGCAGTAAGAAAGTCAAGGAGAGTCGTTCCCCCGGCCCCAGGTCACAAGAAGCAGAATTCATGAGTAAGCCAGTGAGACAGAGCCGGTTCCCCCCCTCCCAAAATGATACTCTTCCTCCATTTGCGAAGGCCTTGCTGGAAGCCTCTGGGAACGAGCACAATTTCCAGTCATTTCCTTCCTTCTTTCCTTTTATTTTTTTCCTGGCCACTGGCACGGCCGTTCCAGGATGTGACCGTGGTTTGTAATTATCCCTAACACTGCAGCAGAAAAAGTCGCCATCTCCAGTGATTGTCAAGAATTGGATCAGCAGCCCACAGGGACCGGCCGCTCTCCTCCGTCTTTTAGGTGGCAAACGGTGGCACTGAGCCCCTGCAGTGGCTGTGACCCAGCTACGGCAAGGGACAGGGGACAGGAAAGGAGATTCAGGACGCACAGTCTCCAGCCTCTCCTGCCCTGTGCCAACGTCAAATCCTACATTCAGGCTTGCTTTTCCCTCTTCCTGAAGTAGCCTGGTCTGCAGCCATAGCACCCTGGCATCGATCCCACCTGATCTCGGAAGCTAAACCTTGTTAGTCCTTGGATGGGAGACCGCCTGGGAACACCAGGTGCTGTACACTAGGGAGAAGGACCTGGCAGTCCACTCCCGAAAACAATCAGCCATCAAAAACCCTATGAACAGCAGAGAAGCACTGACACAGTGCCAGGCACGGCGCAGTGTCGGGGAGAGTTTCATCCTGTTGTACATTGGGTTGCTATGAGTCAAACCCAACTCGACAGCACCTAACAACAACAAAGTAGCCAGAGGTCCTAGTCACTGTTTTCACAGGTTTGCTCTCCTTCCCTGAAAAGACTAGACTGGCCAAGAAAAGACCCCGGAGAAATTTGCAAAAGCCAGTTTCTCTTGGTTCTCTCCAAGAAAAGCCAAGGAATATTCTTTCTTGTGTGAATATAAGGTCTAAGGATCCTTAAATAGCTTCTTAGGGGGGGGTTGGTTTTTCTCTTCCAATTTTGAATTCATTAGGAAGCTCTTTCTCCAAGGACTCACCAAGGGCAGGGCCGCTGGAGAGAAATGAGATTCAGAAAGTCTAAGTGGCCATGGAGTTGGCAAACTGTCACCTGTTGGGCAGTGACGAGGGGATCCCAGAGGTCGTTAGAGTTGATTCGTGAATTGTTTCTCAAAGCACAGTCATGGGTGACCGGAATCTGGCCCCCAGCATGCCGGATGTAGAGGCACAGATACGGACTTTTATGACTGGGGTTGGTGGAGGCTGGCGGTTCTCAGACCCGGGCTGGGCCACGGAAACAGAAATCGTGGCCCACAGGCTTCCCACATACCTCATTCATTTTCCTTTTTTTTTTTTTTTGTCCTCTTTATTCAGTATTGGTTGGTGATTCCGCTATTAAGTGATGAAAGAATCAGCAGATTAGTCAAAAGCAAATCTTTATATAAAATGTAAATATTAATATAAATTAACTTGGCATGCAACTCACTGATCAAATGAAGTATATATTATTAATATGTTATCTCAGTGTATAAAGGAAACCTGACTGCCATATTTACCAGATGATTTCTCTAACCAAACTTGTCTGTAAATATATAATCTGTATAAAAAAAAAGAGTCTAATTTACCATTATTTATGCAATAGAAAAAAAAAATAAAAGTTCTTTTTTTTTCTTTTGATGAGAGACTCGGTTCATTTTCTGTGGTTTGATTGGCAACTGGGTGCGCGGCCTGGAAGCTCGGCCGATCTGTTGTAGTGATGGTTTGACATCACTAAGAAACAGCAAGGGCACACGCCTGTCATCCCAGCGGCTTGGGAGGCGGAGGCAGGCGGATTGCAAGTTCGAGACCACTTGAGGCAGACTGTGAAACTTAGCGAGACCCTATCTCAAAAAGTCAAAAAATCGGCTGGGGGTGCATCTCAGTGGTCCAGCACTTGCAGAGCATGCAAGCTCAAAGCCCTGAGTTCAACCCCCAGTACTGCAAAAAAAAAAAAAAAAAAAAGAAAAGAAAAGAAACAGCAAGGGAGGCAGAGGCCAGGGGATCCTGTTGCGTGGAGGGACTTAGAAAGGGGATGATTGATGTGGGGGAATTAAGTCGACCTGGAGCAGATGGTGAGGAGCTTCAACCATCTTCTGGCTCTGCAGACGCCCAAGCCCATGGGACCACGCTTTTAGGATCCCGTTTGCCAAATTCTTCCCAATATTAGCAGCCAGGCATTGCATAGTTTCACTTAAGCTTTTGGAATTTCTCACATTGTTTGAGCTTCTTGGAAATACAAAAAGACACCGCCTCCCATATATAAACAAAGAAGCCCAGGGCACCAAAAAGCGACGTGACTCGGTTTCAGTCCCTAGCAGAGATCCTGCTTGAATTTGGTCCAGGACCTCAGCCTCCTGACTCCAAACGCCATGAAGCATCTCATGTTTTCTACGCTTGTTAAAAATGTTACCCGACTTTTTTCTCCCTACAAATGCCTTGTCCTTAGCCAAAAAACTCTTGAGTTTCTAATTGGGTAACGTCCCCCAGGGGCTCCTAGGTAGCCTGCTTTCAGTGTTGCCTTTTATATTGAGAAGGTGAGGCCACTAAGCATTTGTTATTGCTTAAAGGTTCGAGAAAACAGAGTGATCTAGGCATAAAACACATCCTTCTTTGTGTTTTTCTCTCTGATAAAGGGAGCCTTTGGTAAATCCCAGTGAGAAATCGACTTAGATTTTATCCTTGCAGATCGCCTTTTTTAGTTTTTTTTTTACCGTAATGAAGCATGAATATTCATTCTTCCAGCCACTTACCCAGGAGGTTCTTGTATAATGAACAACTCACCAGAGCTCAATGTCACTGACCCCTGACTGACAGATAGTCAGAAAGAAGCGTGGAAATTCCCAGCCCAACAGTGGCCCCAACTGGAGTTAACATCCAAGACACAAAAAGCTCTCTTTGAAGATGGGAATGTAACTTTGAATCCTATCGGGATTGTTTCATAATTTTTGACATAAATGTCTTTCAAAGGCTTTTCTTTGACATAAATAGTGGGAATGCCAAAAAGTGTACACATGTGGGGATGCCAAAGACATGTACAAATTTTAAGTAATGTTATCTGTGTATTGGACCTGCAGTTGTACCACTGTGGCGTCCAATCCTGGGAGATCTCAGAAGCTAAGCACGGTCAGGCCTGGGTAGTCCTTGGATGGGAGACCACCTGGGAATACTAAGTGCTGTAGGCTTGGGAGAAGGACCCAGCAACCCACTCCAAAAAATCTATTAGCCATGGAAAACCCTATGTATAGCAGAGAAGCACTGACAATAGTGTTTCACCTGTTGTACATCGGGTTGCTATGAGTTGGACACTGACTTGACAGCACCTAACAATAACAACAACAAAAAACTATGAGAAACGCTGGAGGTGGATACCGGAAAAAAGCCCCCAGGTGATACTGATGCTCCCTCAAGCACTGATTTAGTCACACTTTTCTCAAAGCAATAGAAATGCAAACTGATATATAATTAGGGTTAATATCTGCATCGTGGGTGCTTTGTAAATATAAAAATGCCTGGGGCTCACCTCACACCCACTGAAGCAGAGCCTCAGAGGACGGACTAACCAAAGGGGATCATTTGAGGGCACCCTCTGGGGATCATCAGAAAGGAAGTGGGAACCTCAGTCAGCACTGGGGCCTGAGGCAGGGAGGCTGGGGTCGGGGCCAAGCCGTTCCCCCGAGGTGGCCTCTCAGCAGTGCTCCCAGCTGCGTTGTCTAAGAAGGCGTCTCAGGAGTTTGTCCCAGGCTGTCACCGATATCCATCAGCTCACATCCATGACACACAGCAGCAGAGACCCGCGTGGGGCTGCAGAGCCCTCTGCCCTCCCTCCCAGCCCGGCTCAGAGGCAGGAAACGCGCCAGTGGTCTTCCCTGTCTCCCTTCCAACGTCAGGGCCTGGCTGCCCGGCTGCCCCTGAGGAGCGAAGCTGCGGGAGTGGAGCCTGCAGAGTAAACGACATTCACCTCGCCCTCTCCCCTAAGATCAATGCAGACTGAAGGGGATTAAAAATGAACCCAAGGGAGGAGGGAACTGCACGGCGAGCGGGTTATATCTTGATGAAGCTATTGTAAAAAGCGAGTACCAAGGATGACCTCGAAAAGCGGCGAGAATCCCCGAGAGGCAGAGGAGTCGCTGAGCCTCCGTGCGCGTCTGTGAGCCTGAGGGAAGCTGGGAGGCTTCTGCTTGTCTCCAGGTGCCGCAGGCGCTAAGTCCTACTTTTAGTACATTTTCCGTCGCTATAACAAAATACCCAAGGCCGGGAAAGTTATAAAGGAAATAGGTGTGTTTCACTCACAGTCCTGGAAGTCCAAGAGCGTGGAGCCAGCATTTTCTCAGCTTCTGATGAAGGCTGTGTGCTGCCCCATGCACCACAGAAAGACAGAAGGGGACGCTCATGTGCAGCAGAGATCACACGGAGAGAGGAAGCAAGAGAGGGGAAAAAGGAGCTGATCCAATTTGTAATACACCTGCTCTCGTGATAACTAACCCACTCTCCTGAGAACCACGTTAGTCCCTTCCTGAGGGTGGCACTGCCGTGACTTGGTACTTTTTTATTTTTTATTTTTTTTTTAGAGTACTGAGTGGTTGAACTCAGGGCCTCACACATGCTCTGCAAGCGCTCTACCACTGAGCTGCACCCCCAGCCCATTTTTCTCATTGTTTTTATTTATTTATTTATTTATATTATTATTATTTTTGTGTGTGGTACCGGGGGTTGGACCCAGGGCCTCACGCTTGCATGCTTTTGCAAGTGCTGGACCACTGAGCTGCACCCTCAGCGTATTTTTTTACATTTTGAGACAGAGTCTTGCTAAGTGACGCAGACCGCTTCTGGTCTCAAACTTGTGATCCTCCCGCCTCTGCCTCCCAAGCCACTGGGATGACAGGCGTGCGCCACTGCAACCAGCCTTCATTGTTTTTATTTTGAGTCAGGATCTTGCCAAATTGCACAGCTGCCTCTGGCCACGAACATGTGATCCTCCTGCCTCTGCCTCTTGAGTTGCACATTGTGGGGGTCATAGGCATGGACCACTATGCCCAGCAGGTGACCTGATCCCTCACACACCCCATCCCCACCACCTCTCAATACCATTGCACTCTGGGAACTTGCTCTGTACGTTATACAATTACATCTCAACATGATTTCTGGTGGGGGATAGATCATCTTCCAACCTTAGCACTCCAGCATCTTGGGATGTGGTCCTGGGCTGAGAATGGCCTGCCTCCTGAAGAGGGGCCCACTCAGCACCTCCATCAAGGCCAAATCTTCCCACCTTTCCAGAATGAAACGGATCCAACTTGGCCCTCCGTGCACTTGCGCCACTGTGGTCCAGTGCTTTGTGGACTGTCTTCTTGGTCAATGTCACTGAGGGGCCAGTTCTGTTCCTTCACCCTCCTCCCCTTTAAGGACAGAGTGTCCAGTCTCGAAAAGAGAAGGCGGGGATGGAGGGCCGCTGTGCAAAGGGCAAAGCAACGCCCTACTGTATGGGGGTTGGGGGGAGACGGGCTGTGCACAGACCCCACTGCATTTTGATTTTCACAAAAGGCAGAACTGGAAAGCCAAAAATGGGCAGTGGAGGGATGCGGCAGGGAGAAGGGAGGGCCAAGGAGTCTCTCGCTACCAGAGAACCTGGCTCTCGGGGTAATGGGAAGTATTTTGGTTTATGTATTTGTTGTTCTTGTTGTTGTTAGGTGCCGTGGAGTCGAGTCAGACTCACAGCGACCCTCACAGGGTTTTCAGTAGCTGATTGCTTTGGGATTGCCTTGGGAGTGGCTCGCCATGTCCTTCTCCCGGGTTTGTGGTGCTGGGGATCAAACTCCAGTCTTCAGAGAGTGCAGAGCAGTGCTCTACCAACTGAGCTAAACCCCGCCCATGTAGGAAGTATTTATCAAGCATCTACTATGTGCTTGGCACAACGTCAGGTGCCAGGAACAGAGGGATAAGCAAAATAAGCTGTTGGGTTGCTGAGGAATCTTGCGTTCACCACATCGTTGCGACTATTTCTTCATCCAAGGTTGTTTCCAGCTGATTGTTTCAGGAGTGGGCTGCCGGGTCCTTCTCCCCCTTTTGCAGTGCTGGGAATCAAACCCCGGGCCTCAGAGAGTGCAGAGGAGGACCCGAGAATAGCTTCGGGGATTCTGCTTAGTGAGGAGGTGGGGGCCACCGAATTTAGTTTAAGGGAGGCCTATTCAACATCCAACAGATGCCAGATGGGTTACAGGAGCTCCAGCCGGGCTGGCGGTACGGATGGCTTCGGTGGGTGGCCATGCAGACCTTCCCTCGTCAGCCAGGGAGAGCAGCAACCAACCCGGGCATTCAGACTGCGCCCACCCACAGTCCGTCTCCCCCTGGTGGCAGAAGACAGAACTGCAGCCGGCTGTAGCCGTCCCCACAGCTCACATTGCTGACAGTGGTCACCGCACACAGTTTCCCCCTGGTGGCAGAAGGCAGAACTGCAGCCTATTGTTGATGTCCCCACTGCTCACACTGCTCACAGTGGTCACCGCACACAGTCTCCCCCTGGTGGCTGAAGGCAGAACTGCAGCCTGTTGTTACCATCCCCACTGCTTACATCTTGAGATTTACTCGGTGGTCACCGCACATAGCTCGGTCTCCTTCAGGCTCTCTGGTTTCGTTCGGATGCTACAGCCGCCTGGATTTGTGGGAACTGGGAAAACGAGGGCACTTGGCGTCCATGGCGCCTGGGTGGCAGGAAAAAAAAATCAAAGCCATCCTGGAGTGGGTAAACAGGACAGAGCTCAGGGCTTGCAAGGAAAGACATCCTATTGCAGAGTTTGCCATTGCTCCCTCTCTGGCCGCAGACTCCCCAAAGAAATGAAGGAAAACCTCGGTGGAAATTTCCCAGAGCCACACAGATGGAGGTAGGAGCCATGGCATTCGAAGTCCATCCTGAGGGCCTTGCTCTGCTAGGCTCAGTGGAAATGGCCTCAAAGAGACTCAGTGTTTTTTTCAGTTCCTTTAACAACGTCCACATTGACAATGCACAGTGGCGCTCACCTGTGATCTCAGCAGCCCAGGAGGCTGAGGCAGGAGGATCTTGAGTTCCAGGCCAACCTGGGCTTTGCGAGACTCTGTCTCAACCTTGTAAGATCTCGTCTTAAGGTTGGGGAGGAGCCTGGTGTGGTGGCCATGCCTGGGATCCCAGAACTAGGGAGGCTGAGGCAGGAGGATCACAAGTTCAAGACCAGAGGCAGCCTGTGTAACTTAGGGAGACTCTGTCTCAAAACACAAAGCAGTTTAAAAAAAGAAGGGGTTGGAGGGTACAGATCAGTGGTATAACATTTTTGTAAAGTGTGCAAATGTGACACCCTGCGTTCAACCCCCAAGTATCTCAAAAAAAAAAAAAAAGTGCACATGGATACAGTGTGGTTAATCACATGCTCAGCCACAACTCTGCCACCCCACCACACACCTGGCTCACTTTGACCTTGTTGTTAGGTGCTGCCAAGTCTGGACCAACTCGTAGGGACCCAATGTACAACAGATTAAATACTCCCCAACACTGTGCCATGCTTGGCATTATGCCAGTGCTTCTCTGCTATTCACAGGGTTTTCAATGGCTGATGACTGTTTTTTCGGAGTGGGTTGCTGGGTCCTTCTCCCAAGCCTACAACACCTGCTGTTCCCAGGTGGTCTCCCATTCAAGGACTCACCAGGCCTGATCCTGCTTCGCATCTGAGATCTGACCAGATCTGATGCCAGGGGGTGTGACTGCAGGTACTTTGACCTTAGCTCAATCATTTAACAGATTCATGGTCCAACCTGGATTTTCATAAATGATTTCCAGGAAATGTGCAGGTTGAAACCAAGTTGACCTCAGATGGTTTTGCTCCTTCACTTGGGTTTTCTCAGTGATTTCTGGAAGTTCTCATGGCTCTGATCTCAGCCCCCTCTGCCGGTTGCTTGTTTTGTCTCAGAGACACTCCAAGTCCATCTCTCATAAAGCCAAACAGAACGTTGGCAAGCAGGGATCTTAGCCTCAGCCCACACGAACAATAGCTTGACTGAGAAATATAAAATCAAATATCCTTATCATTGGAGGGGATTTTCTTTCCTTGGCTTTCAAAATAAAATATGCTTTGAATTTCTTTCCCAGAGTTTAAAAAAAAGAAAAAAAGCAGAAGGTTTTCAGTGGAGTCAGTTTGGCAAACCCACTGCTCGGGTTCTCGCTCAGTCGGTAGGAAGGCTTCAGCATGTTTATGAGTGAGTCTGAGTGCTGAGCTGCTTTCCAAGCGTCCTCATTCTAGCACACGTTAACACGTGTCACTGCACCAAAGGGTCTGAGAATCGGTTTACACCCACTTGTCAGTACAGAAACCCTCAGTGTCAAAGCTGCTGTGAGATATGGCAGAGGGGTGAGATACGGTAGACCCCAAAGGGTCTGAGAATCGGTTTACACCCACTCGTCAGGACAGAAACCCTCGGTGTCAAAGCTGCTGTGAGATATGGCAGAGGGGTGAGATACGGTAGACCCCAAAGGGTCTGAGAATCGGTTTACACCCACTCGTCAGGACAGAAACCCTCGGTGTCAAAGCTGCTGTGAGATATGGCAGAGGGGTGAGATACGGTAGACCCCTGCAGCACAAGCTCATCGCTGGACTCACTCCTGCTTCCTAGTTCCCCAATATAGTTCACCCAACAAGAGATTTATTTATAGACCTGTAATGATCAGTACCTGGCCCTCCCTCGCAAGGTTCCTACCTGTCATTCCATGAAACATGGAGACCCCTCGGGCTTTCTCCCAAGCCTTGCACATATATAAATAAATATGTTGCTGTTGCTGCTGTTAGGTGCTGTTGAACTGGGTCTGACTCATAGTGACCCTCATAGGGTTTTCCATGCCTGATTGTTTCAGGATTGCCTTGGGAGTTGGTTGCCATGTTCTTCTCCCAGTTTTGCAGTGCTGGGAATCGAACTCAGGACTTCAGAGACTGCAGAGTGGCACTCTACCAACTGAGCTAAATCCAAGCCCATAGGCATATATAGAGAATTATAATTTACAGGAACAAAGTTCAGCAGCAACCAACTCCGCAGGAACCATTCCTGGGGTAAGAAAATGCAGCCTGTATTTGATGAGTTCCTGGAGTTTAGTATGGATACCAATCAGGATAAATTCAAACAAAACAAGACAAAATAAAACTAACAATAACAAAAATCTATTCCTACTGCTATTCTGTACAAGCTACTGAAAGTGAAAGAGAAAAAAAGCCAGAGGAGAAAAACATCTCACTTGCCAGGTGCAGTGGTGCACACCTGTGATCCCAGTTACTAGGGAGACCGAGGCAGGGGGATCGTGAGTTTGAGGCCAGAGGCAACCTGCATACCTTAGGGAGACCCTGACTCACAATAAAAAATAAAAAATATACTGGGGGTGTAGCTCACTGGTAGAACACTTGCAAAGTATATGCAAGACTCTGGGTTTAACGCTGCAAGTACTGAAAACAGACTAACAGACAAATAAACAAAAACATCATCTACGTAAAGGGGAGTAAAGATCAGGATTACATCTGACTTCTCAGAAATGGTGCAAGAAAGAAAAGAATGGGTTGAAATATTAGAAGTGTTGAGGGGGAAAAAATCACCTATAGCCTGCAAAGGCATCCTTCCAGAGCAAAAGAGAAATAAAGACTTTCTATGACCAAGAAAAATTGAGGGAATTTGTTGCCATCCCACCTTGCCTTGCAAGAAATGTCAAAAGAAGTTCTTTAGAGAGAAGAGAAATAAGACAGTTCAGAAACTTGAACGTGCATAAGGAGGAGGACTGAAGAGGACAAAGTGAAAACATATTACAAACTTATCTTTCTTATTCTTAATCTAAGGGGCTGGGTTTAGCTCAGTTGGTGCAGCACTGCTCCACACTTCCTGAGGACCTGGGTTCCATCCCCAGCACCAAAAAAATGAGAGAAGGATGTGGCTGTCCACTCCTGACACAATCCCTATGAGGTTTACTATGCGGCAGACCCAACACAATGGCACCTAACAACAACATTCTTAATCTAACAGGCAACATTTGTTCAAAATAATAGCAATAATGCATTTGAACGCATATGCTTATACCTACCATGTGTACTGTTACATATTAGTATATATGGTGGAAGCTTTCCAACTGAGATCAGAAACAAGGCAAGTAGGTCCCCTCTCAAGACCCCTTTTAAATATTCAACTACTACTTTGGGCTCAAATATAAAAAGATCAGGTGCATGGCACAGTGTCAGGTAATATTCTGTTCTGTTGTACATTGGGTTGACATGAGTTGGACCTGACTCAACGGCACCTAACAAGAACAAGAACAACAACAACAAGAACAACAACAACTTTTACCATATGATCAAGTCATCACACTGCTTGGTATTTAACCCAAAGACTTGAGAACTTATATCCACTTAAAAATCTGCACACAGGTGTTTATCGAAGCTTTACTCATAATTGCTAAACCTTAGAAGCAATCAATAAATCCTTCTTTAAGGAAGTAAATAAATAAACTTTGGCATGTCCAGACAATGAAACATTATTCATTGTTTAAAAATAAAAGGAAATGAGCTACCAAGCCAGGAGAAGGCATGGAGGAAATGTGAATGTATACCACCAAGAAAAAGAAACCAATGTGAAAATTCTACTTCCTGTATGATTCCCACTCTATGACATTCTAGAAAAGACAAAACTATGGAGACAGGAAAAAGGTCAGTGGTGGACGGGGCAGAAGGAGGGATGAATCGGCAGAGCACAGAGTATTTTTGGAGAAGTTATAAATACTTCAGAGGAGACTATCATGGTAGACACACACCATTACACATTTTCCCCAAGCATAGAATATGCAACACCAACAGTGGACCTTAATGTAAAATGTTGCCTGTGGGTAATGGGATGTACCAATGTAGCATCATCAATCACAAGAAAATGTTTCACTCTGGGGGGAGAAGTTGATAAAGGGGGCGGCTATGCATGTGTGGGGCTGGGGGTAAACAGAGCATCTCTATCTTCTCCAATTTTCTATGCACTTAAAACGGCTCTAAAAATAGTTTCCTTTTAAATAAGAGACATGCATGGCATCTGCAATATGGCGGAATAGGAGTTTTCTGAGCTCACCCCCCACCGCCCAAAAGACCAATTTTGACCAACACCCACACACAGGAGGGCTGCTGTGGCACTTGGGGCTCTGGTGGAGACGGCCCAGCATCCTTTTAGAGCAGAAAATCCAAGAATAGATGCATTGAGAAAGCCAGAAGAATAGTTTCACTCTGCCCACGTCACCCCTGCCCTCTGCTTTCTTGCACCATCCAGGACGCTGAGGGGTTGGGAATGGCTGGCAGGGTAGATTGTGATTGTTGTTGTTGTTGTTAGGTGCCATGGAGTTGTGCCCGACTCAGCAACGCTCATAGGGTTTTCAATGGCTGATTATTTCGGGATTGCCTTGGGAGTGGGTCGCCACGTCCTTCTCCCATTTTTGCAGTGCTGGGAATCGAACTCGGGACCTCAGAGACTGCAGAGCGGAGCTCTACCCACTGAGCTAAATCCCAGCTGCCAGGTTGTGATAGGAGATGGGAAAAGTGGGGAAAAGGCTCAGAGCTTAACTTGTTCACAAAACTCAACAGAGGGCAAAGGCCTCTACTCACTCCCCGGGGGATTCCACCGAGAGGCCCACCCAGGAACCCACAGGGTGTTACCTGAAAGACCTCCCCAACCAGCCCACACAAGCCCCCAGCATCCTGTGCTCCTCTCCTTCCCCCCACCAACAGCCGGGGCCATGCTCTCCTGTACCCCACACTCGCCCCGCAGATGCTGCACGTGGGGCTTTGTCGATCACTCACAAACACGCACAGCCGGCCAGCTCCGATCCACTGGATTGGGAGAAGGCTCTTAACATGGAATGCTTATGGTACTTCTCTGTTGTTGTTAGATGCCGTGGAATCAGGTCTGACTCACAGCGACCCTGTGTACAGCAGAACAAAACAATCCCCAGTGTGGACCTACACACCTGCCTTCCCTAGGCCCAGTGGTTTGTCCCACACCTGAGAACTTTTCTGCGCTCACTTCTGACTTCTGCACCTCAGCCTCCCTTGACTTCACCTGAGACAGCACCCTTCCAATATTTGGGGACCCCAGAGTGCCTCCCTTGGAAAAGGCAGCTGGAGTCTCCCACATACCAAACCGAGCTCACCTACACCTTCAGCCCCCAAGGGGTGGGACTTGACTACATTGACCTCTTTCTTCCCAGCACCTACCACAGGGCCTTGAACCTGAGAGATGCTTGAATCATTATTGAATAAGGCACCATTTCAGCTGAGGTCTTTTGTTTTAAGACTAGCTTGTCCTCTGGACCCAGGAAGTGTTTCAGAGAATCACAGAAGTCACATGGGGTCAGCATGGAAAGGAACACTTGAGAGCCCCTCATTTCACTGAAAAAAACACTGAACCCCAGAGGTGAGTGCTGGGTCAAGGTCATGCACCAAGTTGTTAGTGGCAGAGCTGGAACAGGAGCCAGGTTCTGCGAGTCCTCGCCCAATCCCTACCTCACACCTCACAGCTTTTCCTCTCTGATGAGCAGCAGAATCTTCTGGTTTCCTCACGGATCAGGCAATGAGGAGCTTGCTCAGCATGTGACCCAGGGGCTGTCATTGTCAGGGACTGTCCCCTCCCTGGGGCTCAGCACTCAGAGTTCCTGCCCTGCATAGCTCCCTGGCAGCTCAGGCTGTGGACTGAGAGAGGAAGGAGGAGGAGCTTGTCCTGCAGTCAGAGGGTTCTGGAGTGTTCTGAAAACCTGCAAGCAGGGGAGAACAGCTGACTCAGGAAAGCCATTCAGACAGCAGAAGCTGTCACCAAGCACATAGGTGCCATCAGACTGGGGGAGGGGCACAAGGAGACAAGAAAAGGGAGAATCAGGCAGTGTCTGTCAACCTGTTGCACTGTGGGGGCGCGTGTGTTGCTGTGATGGTACTTTTAAAGCTATGCCATTGGTATCTCAGATATCAGCAGGCCACCCATGGTGGACAGATTTCAGCTGAGCTTCCAGACCAAGACAGGCTAGGGAGAAGGACCTGGCAGCCCATTCAGGAAACAATCAGCCATTTAAAACCTTATGAATAACAGAGAAGCACTGTCAAATACAGTGTGAGAAATGAGCCCCCCAGGCTGGAAGGTATTCAAGAAACGACTGGGGAAGAGCTGCCTCCTCAAAGTAGAGCCGACCTTAATGACAGGAATGGAGTAAAGTCCCTGGACCCTCTCATTTTGCTGATGTGGCACCACTCAAAATGAGAAGCAACACAGTGGCTGCAACCATGGGCTCAAACATAACCACATCGTGTGCGTGGCACAGTGTCAGGGAGTGTTTCCTTCTGTTGTCAGACCTGACTCAAGGTCACCTAACAACTCCCCTCTCTGTGATGCTCCTTATCCTTCTGAGGCTGCAAATACACTTCTGCCTGTTCCACCATTAGCGATTTCTCGAGTGGGGCCTTTTCCGTTCCCAAGAGAATGCAAACAGTTCTTAGCAGGAGTTAGATGCCAGAGGCTCCAACCCTGGCTGCACATTAGAGTCACCTGGGGAGCTTTCTAAAACCATGGCTGCCACGCTCCACCGCAGGCCAATTACAGCGGAATGGCAGGGGGGAGCACCCAGCCCAGGCTGTAAAACTTTAAAGCTTCCCAAGCAGTTCCAACGACCAGGCCAAGGAAGGCTGAAAACCTGGGCCACGTGACTACTTGAAATATCACAGCAGAAAAAGCCTTTAGAAGTCACGAAAGCCTATTTTGGCAGATGGGGAAACTGAGGCTCGGGGAGTCTGCGCAGTCACCAGGCTGGAAAGGGAGTGCCCCCCCTCAGTCCCCCGGTCCCCGATCCGTCAAGGCAGTCTGTGGAAACTCGGAGCACGCAGTACTGAGGTCAGTGAGTCCGGAGACACTAACAGGAGGAGACCTGCAGGTGCTGGGCTCCTGGGGTGGCACCGCGCACTGAAATGTCAGCAGCCGGCACTTAGGAGACGCTGCCAGGTCCACCACGTGTCCGCACGGTCCCCCAGGAGGCCAGGCTCGGGTTTCCGGCAGAGTTTT
>VMDO01009724.1:0-17185 GCA_007922755.1 Pedetes capensis
GCTTCTCTGCTGTTCATAGGGTTTTCAATGGCAGACTGATTTTTGGGAGGGGGTTGCCAGGTCCTTCTCCCAAGCCTACAGCTTCTGGTGTTCCCAGGTGGTCCCCCATCCAGGTACTAACCAGGCCTGACCCTGCTTAGCTTCCAAGATCTGATGGGATCGGATGCCACAGGGCTATGGCTGCAGGCTATTTATGCTATAGCAACCAAATATATTCCTTTTTTAAAAAATCTGCTTCTTCAACTACCTAACATGGGACTGAACCCTGAGCGAGTACTTCTTGCTCTTTCCCTTTGTTGTACAGCATTGGTCTCCTCTCCATCTCCTCTTCCTCTCCTCCCTCTCTCCCCTCCCTCCCCCCTTCCCCTCCCTCTCCCTCTCCCTCTCCCTTTCCCTCTCCCTCTCCCTCTCCCAGTCTCTCTCCTCTCCATGCCCCTTGAATCCCAACTAGTTAAAGTACAAGGGAGTGGCAGGGAGTGAGGATGGTGCGGGTCCAGCCGCCTCACTTAATTAATTTCAACCAACTCCCGCTGCCGGCCACGCTGCCGCCTCAATTACCCTCGGTGTTAACAACGGAAACCAATGCACAAAGCCTTTCGTTTCATAGCAAGAAGAGGAAAAATGTACTGTCGATAGATATTACTCATCAATGTAAATGCTTTCCGGAGCCCTTCGCTGCTTCTTTTCATGTTCTTGGAGTCTAAGAATCATTTACAGAAGTCCTGCTGCTCCAGCACCCTAAGGATATGTAAGAGGATGCGAGGGCGGCAGAGAGACAGAGCTCCTATTTGTATGGAGCAAGGCAGGCCGAGATCTGTGACTAACAATAAGGAGAATATCTTAATCACAAACATTCTGAAGTCATGCCAGTGGAGTGCTTTGCATCTGCCAGCTTGCTTTCCTTTCTTTTTTAGAAAATACAACTCGAGAAAGACACCAACAGGTAAGATCCACTGTTACTTTCCCTTTGAGAGGCTGGGAGAGAATTCACACCCAAACAGCAGCAGCACCTGGAATCACAGGAAAGGACAGAGGCAAGGGTGGCAATCTGATGGGAGACAGAGGCCTGTCCTTGAAACTATGCACAAAAAACAGGCTGCTGGTGGAGTCTATGATTGCTGGAGTGACTCCATAGGGCTAAGGCAGATTTTCAACAGCTAGAGTCCTGTCCCCCACAAACCACCATTTTCTAATGGAACGCCATGCCTCCTAACTCTCCTCCCATGCTTTCAGGGGCCTCTACTACATGTTTAAGGTAATGTCTTCAACACAGATGATGAATTAGAATAAAATTGTTAGCAGAGTAGGACTCGGGGCATGTATTTGCCTAGGAAGATGCCTTGTGTTGGAAGGCTGATGCAGGAGGATCATGAGTTTGAGGCCAGCCTAAGCTGCATAGCAAGTTCCTAGATAGCCTGGGCTATATTGAGACCTTGTCTCAAAAGGAAGGAAGGAAGGAAGGAAGCCTGGCCAGTGAGCCTAGCACAGCCAGGCATGGTGGTGCTTCCCTGTTATTCCAGCACTCAGGAGGCTGAATAAGGCCGAAGGATGGCAAGTTCAGGGCCAGCCTGAACAATTTAGCAAGATCTTGTCTTAAATTTTTTTAAAAAGAGAAGGAGCTAGAGATGTAGCTCAGTAGTACAGCACTTGCTCAGCATGCATAAGGGCCTGGGTTTGATCCCCAGCACCACACGAACATTTTCTTTTAAGAATGATTTCCTGATTGAAGCAATAAAATGATCTTCGTATAGAATATAAATATTGTTTTATAATACACAGCAACACTTAGCAGAGACTGCTTGTGATCTTCCAATATTTCTACAGTATCTATTCTATCCACCTTTCTGTAAGAATAGAGCCCTCAATTTTAGTTGGATGTGTGGCTTCTCAGATAAAGATGTTTCCCAACTCTCCCCACCCCCAGGGAAGGTAGCTGTCAGTGTAATACTAAGTTCAGGCCAATGAGATGTGAACAGAAGTGCTATATAAAACTTGTGGGTTATGCACGTAAAGAAAAGGAGTGTGACCTTTGCCTCTTTCTTCTCTTCTCACTGGCTAGGGTGCAAATGTGATGGTAGGTGCTGGAGCCGCCATCTTAGACTGTGAATTGAAAGCTGTGATTTGAGGATAATGGAGCAAAGGAGAGAAGCAGCCTATGCATCTCACACTGTTAAGAGAGAATACACTTCTGTCTTCTTCAAATCATTGTGGTTCAGAATGCTTCCATGACTTTCGCTGGACCTGCCTTTTAACAAATACCAACACCATGCTACATTAGGAAGGAAAGCTAAAAGGAAAATTCCACTCATCTGAAACAAAAAATATGTAGAGCAAAATAAATGATTGAGATATTCATTTGCTATCTTATTTTCCCCCTCCTAGCTTAACAATTACCTTCAGAATGTGCTCATATTGTTGTTGACTCATGACAGCTATGTGCATGTTGTCTCTAGGGCTGTGGCAGGACACAGTGATACTCTGGCAGGGGCCAAATCCAGTCTATTGCCTGAACTGTTTGTTTTTGTTGTTCCTTTTTTATGGCCTGTGAGCTAAGAATGGTTTTTACATTTTTAAATGCTAGGGGGAAAAAAATCAAAAGCACAATTATTTCATGGCATATGAAAATTATATGAAATTCAAATTTCAGTGTCCAGAAACAAAATTTTATTGGAACATAGCCACATTCATTCATTTAAATATTATTCATGACTGTTTTCACGCTGAGTTGAATAGTCACAACAGAGACTGTACAACCCATAAAGTGCAAAACGTTTCTTTTTTTTTTAAACAGGAAAAATGTGCCAACCTCTGTCCTGTAATGTCTGTCCTGTTGTTTTTGGTGAAAGGCAGATATATGTTATTTGAATTGATTCCCTTCACTTTGAAGTTTTAAGCTCTAGGATTGTACTTATACATTTAGGGATTTTCTCAAATTGTTTGATTTTAATCAGAAAGAATATCTGATTAACTGATAAAGAACTTGGAAGGTAGAGGGGCTAAGTTGCATTGTTAGTGTTTCTTTTTTGTTTGTTTGTTTGCAGTACTAGGGGTTGAACTCAGGGCCTCATGCATGCTTAGCAAGTGCTCTACCACTGAGCTGCACCCCTAGCCCATTTTTTATTTTTTATTTTTTGAGACAGGGTCTCCCTAAGTTACACAGGCTGCCGCTGGCCTGGAACTTGTGATTCTCCTGCCTCCGCCTCCCAAGTTGCTGGGATTTTAGGCACGCACCACTGCACTCAGCACATTGTTAGTGTTTCTGTGAATAGTATTTGCTGAATTTTGATGGCTAGATTTTCAGTCCCATGTTTGGCTTTACTTCATGTGGCCCCGCTGACAGTAAGTTCTGTTGTTGAATGCCACCTTCATTGTATTTCTTGTGCCTCTCTCCTCACCTTCCCACTCTCACTATACCAGTTCCATCCCTTAATAATTCCACACCACACTTGCACAATAATGACCTAACTGGTCTTCCTGCCTCAGATCTCCTCTCCTCCTTTCCATCCATCATCAAATGGACCTTTCTTTAAAAAAAAAAAAAAAAAATTACATAGCTCATTCCAGGATTTAATTACATAACCATATCTTTCATCTCAAAATTTCATCTGTCCATTTGCTCACAGAATAAAACCCAAACTCCTTAGGCTAGCACCCCTGATTCCTCATGGTTTATTTGTACCCCATGCTGTATCCAAACTGAACTGTTCGCTCTTCCCTGTGATGCTGCAGTCAGACAGGCCTTGTTCTCTAGTCTGTCATCTGTGCTTCTATCTTTACCATGATTCTTGTCTCCAAACCTAACCCACCCCATCCCTATATATATTCAAATGTTATTTATTTTTTAATTCCTAATTTCAGATATCTCTGACTCTCAAGCAAAATAGTATTATGGACACATGGGGCTTTTCTTCTTGTCTTGCATCATCCATTTACAACTCTTCTGTCATTGTTAAGTGACATTGAGTCAGGTGTGACTCATAGCGATCCTATGTACAACACTCTTCCAGAATGAGTTTGGTTCTTTTTTCCCATCAGTACTGGGGAGTTGAATCCAGGACCTCACTCATGCTCTTGCAAATACTCTGCCACTAAGCCACCCCCTGCCAGGCCATTTTTTACTTTTTATTTTGTGACAAGGTCTTGCTAAATTATTCAGGCTGCCTCTGGCCTTGAACTCTCAAACTCTCGATCGATCCATCGATCCTCTTGCCTCCACCTCCCGAGTTGCTGGGATTACAGACGTGCTGGGATTACAGGTGTGTCATCGCACCACGCAGATTTTAATTCTTATAGAATACATTGATTTTACTTTGGGAATACATCAATCTTGGGAGTCCACACAGTCCTCATGGAATGATAACTCAAAATACTCCATTCTTCATGGTGAGGAGAGGGAGATGTGACAATAAGGAGGCCAATCAGAATGGCAGAGTCCCCCATTCCCTGTATATAGAAAATGGTAGAGTTCATTCACACCCTGAAGAACCTACCTCTTGCTGCTGCCCATGGATCCCTGCCACTGTTTGGCTCTGGTCCTTGCCAGTGATGTGTTCCTGACCTAGCTCTGGAGTTTAGGAAGAACTCCACACTCTCAAGGAGCCCAATTTCCATTATTTACAGTCTAAACACTGGCTGATGGAAAGGGGAGCCTACCTTTTCCCAAACTCTCAGATACTTCACCTAAGCATTTCTCAGGTCTTTTAACATTTCCTACCTTGTATAATAATTGTGTTATCATTTTCTTTGTATTACGCAGCGGCAGCTCCAGAATTCTGTATAGAAGGAGCAATCAGGGTGGAAGGAGGAAAGTATAAGGGATTGATCACTGGGTCTTTGTTGGAATAATAAATTCCTTCTTTTCATTTAGCTTGTATATTTAAAGTCCATAAAAGAATAAAGTTTTCTAAAGATGCTTTTATTCATATTTTATGTATTCATTTATTTGCAGTGCTGGGGAACCCATGGCTTTGTACATGCTAAGCGAGCATTCTACCACTGGCTATATCCTCAGCCCTCATATTTAAGATTCATAGGAAGACATCATCAAGCCAGGCACTGTGGTGCATGCCTGTAGTCCCAGCTACTTGGGAGGCTGAGGCAAGAGGATCTCAAGTTCAAGGCCAGAGGCAGCCTGAGCAATTTAGCAAGACCCTATCTCAAGATTAAATTAAATTAAATTAAGTATATAATAAAATAAATAATAAAGATATCCATTTTCTATTTTAGAGAATACCTATTTCAGGGACATTGAAGATTATAGTGGGGTGGAATTCTTACAGAATACAAGCCAAACTCCACAGGCTGGGATCCCTGATTCTTCCAAGGTTCCTTTTGGTATGACCACTGACCTTAAAAGACTGTGAACCATTTGCAACCCCTGGGGTTACAATATGTGTAGATATGCAATATATTGTTGAATCAATAATCAATCAATTGCCACCGTACCATCTTGTATCATTTTTCTTTTGCAGACTTTCCAAGGAGATTTCAAAGTGTATATTTTTCCCATTAGAAAATTTTGTGTTTTGCCAATTTTTTTCAGTAGATAGTCAGTAATCGCACAGCACCATAATGGGCACTGTTCTAAGTGCTGGGAATACATCAGTGATCAGACAAGATTCTTGCTACCTTGGTGCTTGCATTTAGAGAGGTGTAAGTTTACTCAGAGATGAAATCACTATATAATCCCTCGCTTCTTCATTTATTATAAGCACAAGACCAAAAATGTTCATCTTTCTCCCACATCACTTTGTTTTTCTGCCTCTTCCTTACTTCTCCCTCCAGCTGTAACTTGGTTTAATTCTAAAATTTACTGTGAGCCCGAGGCTTTCTCTTATTGGTACTAATATATATATATATATATATATATATATATATATATATATATATATACACACACACACACACACACACACACACACACACACATATACATATATATACATATATGTACATATATATACATATATATATAGGAAAATTTTAATGTACACCTTAATATGATTCATTCTGACATGCTTTTTATTGTGGCATTTCCATATATGCATTTGGATGTACATTATTCATATAGGTTCTCCCTTACCCTCCTGTATGCTTCCCCCCTTCCCACCCTCCCCATCTAAGTCTTCTCTATCTTTTACCTGATAATATTTTTCTGTATGTCCTTGGGTTCCAGTTCTGTTTAAGATAGAAACTTTTCCTGCAGTGGTCTTTGTTTTTATCTTGTTAGAACAATTAAATGCATTTTCTAGACCATTTATATTGACACCATTCTGATCTCTCCCCCCCCCCTTTTATTTTGATCCGACCTTTGAATAGGATTGTTCCTTCTTATAATTTTGAATCAGCTCCCACATATGAGTGAGAACATGTGGTGTTTCTCTTTCTGAGCTTGTGTTTGTTCACTTAAAATAATTTTCTCTAATTCCATCCATTTTGCTGCGAATGACCTTATTTCATTTTTCTTGATTGCTGAATAGTATTCCATTGTGTATAGATACCATAGCTTTTTTATCCATTCTTCTGTTGAAGGGCACTTTGGTTGATTCCATATTTTTGCTATTGTGAAAAGCACTGCATTGAACATGGAGATGCAGGTGTCTCTGTGGTATGATGACCCATCTCCCTTTGGGTAAATTCCCAATAGTGTTATAGCTGGGTCATATGGTAGATCTATTTTTAGTTTTTTAAGGTACCTCCATATTGATTTCCACAGTGGTTGCACCAATTTACAGCTCCACCAACAATGGAAGAGTGTTCCCTTTTCCCTGCAACCTTGCCAGCATTTGTTGTTGTTTGTTTTATTGATCTTGGCCATTCTTACTGGTGTAAGGTGAAATCTCATAGTTGTTTTGATTTGCATTTCCCTAATGGCTAGGGATGTTGAGCATTTTTTCATGTGTTTCATGGCTTTACGGACCTCTTCATTTGAGAACTGTCTGCTCAGTTCCTTTGCACATTTGTGTATTGGGTTGTTTGGTGTTTGGGGAGTTTTTTTCTTGAGTTCTTTATAAATTCTAGTAATTAGACCTTTGTCTGATGTATAAAATGCGAAGATTTTTTCCCATTCCATGGGGGTTTCCTTGACTCTGTTAATTGTTTCTTTTGCTGTGCAGAAGCTTTTTAATTTCATGTAATCCCATTTATCTATTCTTGTTGCAATTTCTTGAGCAATTGGAATCCTATTAAGGAAATACTTTCCTATGCCTATATGATGGAGTGTATTGCCAATCTTATCTTCTATAAGTTTTAAAGTTTCTGGTTTTATGTTGAGATCTTTTATCCATTTTGAGTTAACTCTCGTGTATATTGAGAGATGCGGGTCAGCTTTCATTTTTCTGCATGTGGATGACCATGTTTCCCTGCACCATTTGTTGAAGAGGCTGTCCTTTTTCCAGTTTACTTGCTTTGCTCCTTTGTCGAAAATCAGGTGGCTATAGGTGTGTTGAGGTATTTCTGGGTCTTCTATTCTGTTCCAGATGTCTTTGGGCCTATTTTTGTGCCAGTACCAATCTGTTTTTGCAACCACTGCCCTGTAGTATAGCTTGAAGTCAGGAATTGTGATTCTACCTGCGTTCGTTTTGCAGCTTAAGAGTGTTTTGGCTATACGTGGTTTTTTGTGGTTCCATATGAATTTTTGGATCATTTCTTCTATTTCTGTAAAGTCAGTCAGTGGAATTTTAATGGGTATTGCATTAAATCTATAGATTGCTTTTGGTAGGATAGCCGTTTTTACAATATTAATTCTCCCTATCCAGGAGCAGGGGAGGTCTTTCCATTTATCAGTGTCCTCTGCTATTTCTTTCTTTAATGCTTTGAAATTTTCCTTGTAGACATCTGAAGGGTCTTTGGTTAGATTGATTCCAAGGTATTTAATTTTTTGGTGGGCTATCATGAATGGTATTTTTCCTGAAATTTCCTTCTCTTCCTGTTTGGAATTGGTGTAAAGAAAAGCTATTGATTTTTGTGTGTTAATTTTGTAGCCTGCAACTTTGCTGAAGGAGTTAATTAGTTGTAACAGTTTTCTGGTTGAGGTTTTGGGGTCTTTCAGGTATAAGATCATATCATCTGCAAATAATGATAATTTGTTCTCTTCCTTGCCAATCTGTATCCCTTTGATTTCTTTCTCTTGTCTGATTGCCCTGGCCAGGACTTCAATTACTACGTTGAATAGAATAGGAGAGAGAGTTCATCCTTGTCTTGTTCCAGATCTAAGAGGAAATGGTTTCAGTTTTTCTCCATTTAATATAATGTTGGCTGTAGGTTTGTCATAAATGGCTTTTATGAAATTAAGGTATTTGCCTGTTATACCTATCTTCTCCAGGGTTTTTATCATGAAAAGGTGTTGCACTTTATCGAAGGCCTTTTCAGCATCAATTGAGATGATCATGTGGTTTTTGTTTGCCAGTTTCTTGATATGTTGGATTACATTAATTGATTTCCATATGTTAAACCAGCCTTGCATCTATGGTATAAATCCCACTTGGTCATGGTGAATAATCTTTTTCATATGCTGCTGGATTCTGTTTGCCAGAATTTTATTAAATATTTTTGCATCTATATGGTACTATTATATTTTGATTTGCCCACTTTTTTATTCTGTGTCTTCTGATGTTTGAAATAGTCTTCAAAAATATAACACATTATTGTTGAACCTTTTGTCCAAAGTTCCTAAAACTTAGAAATGTTAGTTAAATACAGCCAATATCTGTGACTCATAGAGCCATGGTAACTTACTAGCATAAAATCAAAGGGATGAACTTTCAATGAACTAGTGCTTTGTTTTTTTCAACTGAGCAAAACATACAGACTTTATGTAAGTCCCATTTAAAGCAATTTTCTTTCTAGCTTTATTGAGGTATAATTGACAAAAATAGCAAACATGCAAGTTGTATAATGTGATGATTCCATGTGCATACTATTATGAAATGATTGCTACAGGTGAATCAATTAATGCAGCCATCACCACACATAGTTGCCACTGCATGGGGGGCAGGAGGGACAGCACCTAAGATCTACTCTCAGAAATTTTAAGTATACAGTACAGAATTATCAACTATTGTCCCCATGCTGTACATTAAATCCTCAGAACTTATTCAGCTTATAACTAAAAACTTGTACCCTTTAACTAACATCTCCTCACTTACCCCACCCCCTTAAGCCCCTGGCAACCCCTCTGTGTTTCTGTGAATTCAATCTTTTTAGATTCTGCATATGAGTAAGAGAATACAATATTTGTCTTTATCTTTTTCTTTTTGTGAGACACTGGAGAGGCAAGCACTGTACTTTTTGCTAGACCTGTCCCCCAGCCCCAACCTTTCTTTATCTAGCTTATTTTACTTAACATAATGTTCTCCAGGTTCATCAATGGTGTTTCAAATGGATGAGTTTCTTTCTTTTTTGTGGCTGAATAATATTCCACTACATATATGCCCACATTTCCTTCCTTTCTTCCTTTCTTTCCTTCTTTCTTTTTCTTTCTTATTGCAGGGTCTCACTATTGTAACTCAGACTGGCCTCAAACTCTGTATCCTCCTGCCTCCACCTCCTGCGTGCTGGGATTACAGGCATTCACCACCATGCCCGGTTGTTCTTTCCTTTTGATCCAATACTTTCACTTTTATAAATTTATCCGAAAAATTACTTCAACTGAATAAACATCGTGTGCACAAAAATGTTCACTTTAAAGTTGTTGTTGTTGTTGAGGATACATATAATCATTTTGGGTTTTAGACATGATTATATGTATCCTAAATCTGCAGCCATAGCCCTGTGGCATCTGATCTCGTCAGATCTCGGAAGCTAAGCAGGGTCGGGCCTGGTTAGTACCTGGATGGGAGACCACCCGGGAACACCAGAAGCTGTAGGCTTGGGAGAAGGACCTGGCAACCCCCTCCCAAAAATCAATCTGCCATTGAAAACCCTATGAACAGCAGAGAAGCACTGACAATAGTGTTTCCCCCTGTTGTACAGATAGTCGCTATGAGACAGATACTGACTTGACGGCACCTAACAACAACAAAACCCAAAATAAATTTACCCTTAGGGATAATCTTTAATAAATTTAATCACAGAATTGTCAATATGAAAGCTATTCAAAACCATAGAAAAATATTCATTAGTTAATGACAAGTTATTTTATTTTGCCATATTGTTGAATCCTTTTTTGGAGAGGAGGTTGAGAGAGGGACTTGCTAGGTAGCCCAAGTTGGCCTAGAACTGGCTATGTAGCCCAGATTGCCCTTGAACACACAATCCTCTTGCCTCAGCCTCTTGAGTGCTGGGTTACAGCCATGTGCCACCACATCTGGATCATATCCCCTTTTCCTTAGGAAAAAAGTAGACTATGTTTGCAGAAAGGTGGACGTATGACTGAGTCCTGGACAGTGGGATGGACCCAGACATCCTGTGTGCCATCGCCAGGCCTGGCAAATAACATCCTCCCATTCCCACTCTGAACTCTTTTCTCCCCCACAGCTGCAGTGATGGTGATAACCGTGGAGAATATCTGAAGATGACAGTGCTATTCTCAGCCTGTCCACCTACGTGAGTGCACAGAGCACAGCTACTAACCAACATAAGCAAGAAATAAACTTCAGTTGTGTTGAACTGTTATGTGTTTGAGTATATTAAATACTGCAGTCTCACCTACCTAACCATATCTAGAATTAGAAAAAAATTTTTTTCTTCAGTATTGGAGGGTTGGGCTCAGGGCTTGCATGCTTTGCAAGTGCCACACCACTGAGCTGCACCCCAGCCCATTTTATTACTTTTTGAGAGAGGGTTTTGCTAAATTACACTACCTCTGGTCTCGAACTTGCAATCCTCCTGCCTCTGTCTCCCGAGTCACTGGGATTATAGGCGGGCACCAATGCGCCCAGCTTTGAATTAGAGATTATTGTTGAAACAATTATTTTAAGAGGTTTTCTTTTATTTGAGGTTATTATATATTACAAAAAAACTTTTTTTTGCTGGAGCTGAGGATGGAATCCAGAGCCTCACACATACTAGACAAGTGCTCTACCCCTAAGCTATACCTCCAACCCCATCAATTGAACTTTAAAAGCCATGCCTAGCATTTGTGAAGCCCTGGGTTCAAACTCCAACACTCAAAAAACAAAACAAACAACAAAAAAATTAAAATTAAAGAATTAAAAGGCTTAGGTCAGCATATTATCAAAACACATTTTTGGTCTTTTCTTATTTGCTAAAATACCTATAACTTGCCAAATTACAATACAAGAGTAGACCATCTTTGTTTCCTACTTAGTGATAAAAGTGATGGCAAGTAACAAAAATCTAGTTAATTTTATTGTTTATAAATTGGATTTTCTGATATTCAGAAGACTAGTTATTGTTTTGTTTGCTTTGTTTTGTTTTTGGACAAGGTCTCACTATGTACCCCAGACTGACCTCGAACTCATGATCCACCTGCCATAGCCTCCTGAGGGCTGGGATTACAGAAGTACCACCACCGTAGACTAAAAGACATTCTTAGGATATTTAAATAATTCCAAATTATACTTTTCAATTGAGATTCCATGTCTCATATTTCAGTCCAAAGCAGATTTTTTTTATCTATAAAAACTTTCAAAAGAAAAAAAATGCTTTCCCCACAAATTGGAATGGTACAGTGGTGCCAAGTATGTTCAAGACACATTTACTTTTATATAGCATCCAGCATAATCATTGTAGAAGGGAAAAACTAAATGTGTCAGTTTCATTTTATAATCTATTGTGAAAACTGGCTTAGAATATTGCACATGCAATTAAAAACTGAGTGCTGCTGGGCCTGGTAGCACAGCCCTCTAATCTTAGCATCTCAGGAGGCTGAGGCAGGAGGATTGCAAGTTTGAGACCATAGGCAGCCTGTGTAACTTAGGGAGATCCTGGCGCAAAATAAAAAGATTAGAAATGGGCTGAGAGTACAGCCCAGTGGTAGAGCCCTAACAAAGTATATATGAGGTCCTGGGTTCTATCTTCAAGTACCACAGAAACAAAAGAAAATAGTAAAAGTTGAAAATGTTTTAAAATAAAAACTGAATGCTGGCAGAGACTTCTACATATTTATATCTATGTGCATTTGGCAGTGGGAACATCTTTAAAACAAGAAAAGATTTCCGCAAATTGGAGCAAATACTGAGAAGTGAAAGTAGCATATGCATGATTCTATTCCGAGCACACATGTTTAAAACATTTTTTGCACCCATGTGTTTCAAAGTTCTTTCGCTTCTTTTATATTTCAGTCTGTCTCAGAGTGTATGGGTTAAGGTTTTCATCATAAATAATCTTTTGTTCAAGTGAAAAGAATTCATCCTATGTCAGGCAAAGATTCTGAAAACCCCCTCATCACGAACTCCTTCTGCAGGTTAGCGGGGTGCCATCAGCACTAACAGTCATTTTCTATGTCTTTCTAAATATAAACATAGGATTTCTTGCACTGCACATCTCACCCACAATTGGATTGCAGTGGGTATTCCCAGATCTTACAGACACTGGAAAGCCTTGGATCTCTGCACAGGGGGAGGAATTGTTCAACTGAAAGCTGACTAGAGTTGAAATCTGGGTGTGTGGATGTATTTCATTGTACAAGGAGGCCTGCCCACATTAAAGCTGAAATTACCACATATCCGTCATCATCTGGCAGTATGCTCTCTCACTTCCAGCTTCTTTCTAGAAGCCATAAAATAAGTTTTAACTCGGATCTCTGCTTCTGTCCGATGGCAAATAAAAGATACAATGTTTAAAAGGCTGATCAACAAGGATTATGGGTGTAGTTCAATGAGAGAGAACTTGCCTAGCATATGTGAGACCCTGGGTTTGACTCCCAGCACTGCAAAGTAAATAAAAATAAAAGCCAGCAAACAGGAATTTGCCCTCAGGTATCATAATTAACAAAGCAGTGGGGTTAAAGCTACCTATTTTCAGAGGAAAAAAAAAGTGCCACAGTCCTTGTTGAGTAAATGGGGCATGTGGGGAGGGTGCACACACCAATACTCCCTTCTTTAAAATGAATGCCACTCAGATTACAAATTAAAATAATAACCTGTTTCACCCAGGTAGATAATCGTTCTCACGGTTGTACTTCTCATCTGGTGTTTATGGGAAGCACTTTAGAATGACTTAATATGATTTTAATGGCAGTGGGCAAAGAAGTTAGAATGCTCAAAGAAAGGAACAAAGACAAAAGGAGCCCAGGAGCCACAGACACTGCAGCAAGTGGCACCAGGGTTCTCTGCAGGTGTATGCGACGCAGGCAGGAGGCTGGACACAGAGCTGGCACGTGCAGCATGTTGCTTTCTTGTGCTGCCTTTCAAAGGTGATGTAGAACGGGATTCCTCCCCACCTCAATCCTTATATTTAAGCTCTTTAAACAACTGCACATCTGGGACTCACATGAAAGTGAAGTAGAGTTCAGAAGCACTTAGAAGAAGTAGTCATTAAAAGTCTAAGGAATGACCTAATGTACTTGAACATTAAGGCGGGGCAGGGAGGGGTCACCACCCCAAGCAATATTCCTGTAAACACGCTCTATTCCATGTGCACTCCTTTGTGAATCCATCCCAGCATTTATGAAGCAGGTAGAGATCACGCTGTAGCTCTGAGAAGGGAATTGCACATTTGTAGACATTCCCAACATTGTAGACATTTATAATACTTCTTCATTTTGATAACTTATTTATATGGTCAACAAATATCTAGGGAGAAACTGCTGTGGATTCATTAGGATATACTTTGGAAGCGTAGGCTGCATTTAGTTCTTGTGTAAACCAGAAGACCTTCCGACCAAGTCACACTCTCCACTGTGGGCCTCTGGGCCTGGATCACCCCAAAGGACTGGGACTTTAATGGCTGTTGTCTGGTATGTGGCAAACACTACAAAAATGTTTTTGGCTTTCTTTTGCTTGTTGGTTATTTTTTTGAGATGAGGTCTCACTATGTTGTTCAGGCTGTGCTTAAATACCTAGGTTCAAGTAATCCTCCCTCCTCAGCCTCCTGAATAGCTGGGACTACAAGGGTACACCACTGTCTGGCCCCAAAATATTTATTGAATTCATTTTTAAAAACAAAGACCAGGACTGGGGCCTGGGGTGGTGACACACGTCTGAATCCCAGAGACTCAGTAGGTGGAGGCAGAAGGATGACAAGTTCAAGGCCAGAGGCAGCCTGTGTAACTTAGTTAGACCCCGACTCAAGGTAAAAAGTAAGAAAGAGGGCTGAGGGTACAGCCCAGTAGTACTTGTAAAGAGCACTTGTAAAGTATGTGCAAGGCCCTGGGTTCAGCCTCCTGAGTACCACAAAACAAACAAACAAAGAAACAAACAATGGCTGGGGTTATAGATCAGTGGCAAAGTACTTGCCTAGCATGTGCAAGGCCCTGGTTTCAATCCCCAGCACCATCAATTAATTAATTAATTAATCAATTTAACAACACTGAGACCATAGCACACATCTGTAAGCCCAGTTATTTAGGATGCCAATTTAGGAGGATCACAAGTTCAAGGCCAGAGGCAGCCTGCACAACTTAGCAAGATCCCATCTCAAAAAATATAAAAGGGGTGGGTGTGCAGCTCAGTGGTAGATCACTTGCTGAGCATGGACAAGGCCCTGAGTTCAACACCTCCAGTGCTGAAAAGAAAGAAAAATTGAACCCCAAGTGCTATCCATTTTAACATTTGAGCTATTTTGTAGTTACCTAGTTGACTATTTCATGTGAATGCCAAGTGAAAGTAAAGATTCTTGAGCCAGAAACACTATATTTGCATCTTTATCTTTCTGAAAGCTTTGCAGAATACAAGGTATATAGCACACACTTAATAAAAACACTAAACAAAAAATTTCCTAAGTAGATGTCCATCGCTCCTTTTTTTTTTTTTTTTCAGTACTGAGGAGTTGAACCGGAGTCTTCATGTGCCTCTTGCAAGTGCTCAATCACTGAGCCAAACCTGCAGCCCATTTTTATTTTATATTTTGAGACAAGGTCTCACTAAATTATGCAGACTGCCTCTGGCCTTGAACATACAATCCTCCTGCTTCCGCCTCCTGAGTCGCTGGGATTAAAGATATGCACTACCATGTCTGGCCTAGCTCACTCTTCTCATAGAAGATCCCTGACATCTTTACCCCTGCATCTGCCTATCCTGTGTTCAGCCAGTTGGAGGAAGTCTTTCAATCACACCATATTTATTCCTTTGTCCATCTCTTTGTTCATGCTGTTCTCCCTAACCGTTCTCCCTATCTTCCACACTCCTCCCCGCTCATTTAATGCCTTTCTTTCTAGGAGTCTTCTCTGGGTCATACTACAACCCTTCTCCAAGGGTGATCATTTGGTGGTGATATCCTTTGTATCATTGCTTTATTCTGTAGCTAACTTCTTTCTATAAATGTTTCAAGCCAGTGTACTAAATGTTTGCCCCTCTAGAACCATATTCTACCCTTCTCCAATCTGCCCTGTAGTGTAGGATGCTGACCCTTGATTTTTTGTTTTGTTTTGTTTCATTTTTGCCGTTTTAGGGGTTGAAACCCAGGCCTCCTGCAGGCTTTGCAAGTGCTCTACCATGGAGCTGCACCCCCAGACAATTTTTCACTTTTTATTTTGAGACAGGGTCTCAGTAAATTACACCAGCTGCCTCTGGGTTCAAACCTGCAGTCCTCCTGCCTCTGCCTCCTGAGTCACTGGGATTACAGGCGTGTACCACCATGCTTGACTCACCTTTGTGGGTTTTGTCAGTGGTTTCCTTGTTCTCTGGCCACTGGCTTAATTTAACCAATAAAAGCCACCAGCAGGAAATCAGAGGTCAGAAGGGGAGAATGAGTGGTTCTCTTTGCATTCGGCTCCTGAAGGCCACACCTCCTGTCACACCACCTCTCCTACAGCACAACCTCCACTAGCCACCGCTCTCCCTCACTACCAGTTCTGCTCATTACCTTTACTTCTTCAGGTTTGGAGATGGCAGTGGCTCCCCATTGTTGCTAGACCCCTTGTGCTTCACCATCCCTCATGGTTTCCCTAACCCCTGCCAACACATTTGTAAATAGTCCCTTCATTAAACTCTCCTTAATTACCATGCTTGAGTGCACCATCCACTCCCTGCCAGTGCCCTGACTGATAGAGGCAGCAGCTATGGAATTTGCCTCTGTATTCCTGTGGCTGTGCCTCTCTCTCACCCTTGCAATATCTCGATCACTGTGGTGCTTGGTAAACATTTGCTGAAGGAGGGAATAGAGCCAAGTATGAACTCCCAGACCTAAATTAATATTTTATAATTCACACGGGAAAACCATCTCTACGCACTCAACTAATAAGAAGATTCTTCAGGCACCATGGCGCATTCATGTAATCCCAAAGATTTAGGATGCAGAGGCAGGAGGATCATGAGTTCAAAGCCAGAGGCACCCAGGGCAATTTAGTGAGACCTTGTATCAAAATTTAAAATATTAAAAGGGGGCTGGGGGAGCAGCTCAACACTAGAGCACTTGCCTAGCATGCACAAGACCTGGATTCCAGTACAGTTAATAAATAAATAAGTAGATAGATAAATAAGGGAGGTGGGGGCTAAGGATGTAGCTTGGTGGTAGAGTGAATGCCTAGCATGCACCAAAGCTCCAGGTTTGATCCCTAGCCTTAAGGGGATAAAAAAGAAGAAGAAAAGGACTCACTAGGTGTGATCTCACCTGGAGCCATAGCACTGTGGCGTCAGATCTGGGAAGCTAAGCAGGGTCAGGCCTGGTCACTACTTGGATGGGAGACCGCCTAGGAACACCAGATACCATGGGCTTGGGACAAGGACTTTGCAACCCACTCCTAAAAATCAATCCGCCATTGAAAATCCTATGAACAGCAGAGAAGCACTGACAATAGTGTTTTGCCTGTTGTACATAAGGTTGCTATCAGTCAGACACTGATTCAGGGGCACCTAACAACAACAACAGGTATGATCTCAGCACTCAGGAGGTAGACACAGAAGGGTCTCAAGTTGAAGGCCAGCCTGGACTAGATAGTGAGAATCTATCTCAAAAACACAGACATATACAAAAAGATTCTCTTTATTTAGTGCTTATACATAACCAAGTGTAGAGCTTACCATTTCTTTTGTTCTTATAATGTTTCACCTATAATATTAATTAATCTATATTAAAATGGTTCATATATTTGAAACCACTTATCCTGGGAAAAGTTAACTAG